>ML789803.1:388294-469326 GCA_009831015.1 Picea engelmannii
GGTAATCCCTTTGGTTCCTGAAACATCTCATCATATTGATTAACAACCTCATATAGATCAGATTTCAACTTTGCATCACAACCTTGAAAAACTTCGTTTTCAATATCATCTTTGGGTTTAATCATTAAGAGAACAAAATTATTGCTAGCATTGACTAATCTCTTCATTTGTCCTGCATTTACAAGTGACAAATTCATCTTCTTTGTATGGGCTCTAACAATGTCCTCAACTCCATTTTTAAACAAGTGATACTTATTCTCATGACGATGAAAAATGGATTTTCTATCATATAAACATGGGCTTCCCAACACAATACCACAAATATCCAAAGGAATAACATCAAGCTCTACCTCATCTATAAAATTTGCAGTGATAGCAAACCTAATTTTACACCTTCTTGTCACCTGTAATTTACCATTATCACATATCCAACCAAGAGGGTATGGTTTAGGATGTGGAATTGTTTCCAATTTTAATTTCTTGACAGTATCTTCAGATATAAGGTTTGCTTGAGATCCAATATCAAATAGAGTATCTATCTTGGAATTCTTTGAAACAACCCTTATGTGAAAAAGTTCTATTCTTTCTTTTTCTTGTCGAGTTTCATTGAGATTACTGTTACTTGAATAACTAGTACTTGCAATAGAACCCTTACCTTGATAACCCTTGGCTGTAATATTTGTTTCATCACCCGAATCAGAACCTAAATCATGTTGTATGGTTGCAGTAGTCTTTGACTTCCCTTTGTTGCCAAACGTTTTGGGTCTTCTTTCAGGATGAAGTTTCCAACAATGGTCTTCATCATGGCCATCTTTTGAACAATGTTTGCATGTAAATTTTTCTCCCTCTTTCTTAACAACAGCATTATTTTTGCCATTTCCCTTGAACTTCCTCTTTCCTTTGTCTCAATGACTGAAAGGCTTCTTGTTACCCTCATGAGTTTCATTCCTTCCTCTTGCTTCCAAATGAGTTGCCTGAACACAAACTTCATCTAAATTTGAAGGATTAAACATGAGTATTGTATGTCTCAAATAACTATGTAAAGCTCCAATGTATTTGAGTAAAGTTTCTTGAGAAGACAAATCTACTCCCAAAACCAAAGCCCTTCTCCTAAATTCTTGAGTAAATCTTTGCACATTTTTTCCTTTAGCTTGTCTAAAATTTTGCCAATCCATAGTAGATTTTTTCATATATGCCAATGGGTAAAATTGTTTTTTAATTGCAACAATAAAATCATTCCAAGAGGTTAAAATTTTACCATGTTTCTTCATGTCCTATTGAGTCTTGGCTTCCCACCAAATGAGTGTTGCACTATCCAATCTTGAAGAAGCAAGTTGAATCTTAGTTTCATCATCTTGAATTTTTTGTATCCTACAATACACCTCAATCTGACAAATCCAATTATCTAATTTCTCATCATTTACCTCTCCATTATACATTGGCAATTTGAATTTAATATCAAGCTTTAACAAAGGAATTTGTGGAGGAGTTTTACCATGTCCCTTTGGAGAATTTGGAAGAGGTCTTGAATTGGTAGAAGAAGTGGAAGATGGAGGTGAGGGTGGTGGAGAAGCACCATTCCCTCCATTTCCTTTTGGATTTTTATCACCACTGTCCCCCTTGTGCTTTGAAGGGTTGGAGCCTTCACCTTGAAACCTTGTATTCCTTTCTTCCATCAAGACTTTCGTCATTTCTCTCATTTCCATGAAAGCCTTTCTGAGATTTTCATCTTCTGTAGGAACATGTTCATGTCTCTCTTCATGAGCCATACTTGGTGAATGCCTCCTTGAAGATTGAGGTGATGATATAATCTTTCTTCTTGAAGGATGAGAACTTGGCTCTACATGTTGACCTTCTCCTCTTGTGAGTTTCAACCTTGTGAGCATCAGAAAACAAAACACTTGCAAATAATCAAGTCTTCAAAAACCTAAGCTCTGATACCAACTTGATCTGAAAATGATAAAGACTTGTATTCTTGACAATATTTGCAAGTTTTAATTCAAGTGTTCTTATGAAAATGGATCAATTTTGCAAACATAAATTTATATAAATTACATATTCAAGATGCATATAATCAATAGCAAATAACAGTGAACAGAAAACACATAACACAACAAATGATAAAGGAGTTCACCCCTCTCTTGGGCTACATCTCCTGGTCCAGCTTCCAATGGATATTTTGTATTATTTGCTCAAAGTGATAAAATATGTTCTTTACAATGCTCAAAATTCCAAATAGATGGCTCCAATGGCTTCAGAATGTCCAAAAACCCCTAGTTGGGCTTTTTTGGCACCTCGTTTGGCCAAAAATTGAAGAAGATAGGCTTCCTGGAAGTTCCCCTTCAAACTTGTTGTCTCTGGATCGCCAAAATGCACCTCTGCCTCCTCAACCTAGCCCCGATGCGCATATTTGTGTTAAAACCTAGCATTGGGCGCAACAGCAAAATGGTGCGAACTGTAGGACGATTAGGGCGCGCCCAGCCCCTAACCACCAAAATCGTGGACATATGGGTCCATGTGACCGCACGCTCATATGAAAAGGAGCCAAGGGTTTTAAACATGTGATAATAGTTGGAATGCGCACGCCGGTGGTTACATAGCATACATATATGACCGGGGGCCGGGGCTAAGCCCCGGCCTGGACCGTGCCCCCATTTCAAAGCACATGGAACTTAAATAAATTGCAAACCATATATATATTAAGAATCATATGTGGGCGTGCCGGTTAGGCGGCCCTTCCGGCCAAATCTCTTCCCCTTGCCCGGAGGCCACGGGGTCGAGTCCTGCTGACTACATAAGTTTTAGACCACTGTCCAGGTGACATGTGGCGGCCATTGATTGGGCCACGTGTCACCATTCCATTCGCCACAAACAAGCCATGTGTCAAGAAACGATTCATCGTACAACTGCCAACCAACACCTGCCACATGTCGTACGGCCGCCAACTCATCCCTGCCACATGTCGTACGACCCTGCCACGTTAGCATCCGTACGGACTGTACGGACTGTACAGTCAACACATTTTTTTTTCCTTTTTGACAATTTGAACAGAATGCGATATCTCTCTCATCCGACATTCGTTTGAACCCAAACAAATTGTGTTGGGTTCGTGACGACGAGGCCTATGCACCCGTTCGATTTGAAGAGATTCTTCGCACTTTGAATTTTGAGCAAAATTTAATCCCCTATATTAGTGTGACACCTTTTCACTGCAAGGATAGCCGATTTCCAAGAAGACACCCTTATGGCACTAAAAATGTGCAAGGACGTGGAAATATGGTACGAGAAATCCCACCAAGAAGTGGAAAGAATTTATTACATCAACACGGTTCAAAAGGGCCGAGATGTCAAAGAGCATGACATTCGGGTACTAAGGGACAACAACATCGACCGAATAAGGAAGTCGGTCGAATAATGGGTGAAGATGGACCAAGAACCTCATCAAGAGATCCAAGAGAAATGGTATGATTACAAAAGGATTTGGACCAATATCAATCTAGCGATGAGAGACATCGATCTCCCATAATTTGGCACACCCAAGAACTTTGTCGACTTGCATGACATAGTCAAACTACATGCAGAACAAGACTCATCGTGGAATGCAGAGATAGAAAAGGTGGAGAACATGGCACCAGGTCAAGAACAATAGTTCATGAAGCACCCGATGAAGGATCAGACAGTGTTACAACAATGAAGTGTTAAAGTAGTCAAGTATTGGGCACATGCAATGGAAATTAAGGAGATCCTTTCATCCCCTATGGACCAACATAGATTCCCGTATGCCAACATATTTGAGGAACTCTTCGTCTAATGAACAAAGTATGAGAAGAGTCATCCACTCAATTGAAACCATTTGATGATTCTTAGAATACTGAGAGATGAAAGCACCATGTGGCGATGTTTTTTTTTACTTATCTTGCATTTTTGATAGTTATTTTTGGTTAATAATTTGTTATAAATAAGAGGATGGACCTATTAGAAGAGGTCGATGCTTTTTGCAAAGACCCTCATTTTTGGAATTTTAAATAACTATTTTAGAGCTACCTTAATTGAGAAGTCTTGTTTAGGACTAGAGACAAGTTTATGTTTTTCATCAAAGGCATGTGTGATTGGATCTAAGGAGGAATTATTTCCGATTTTATCTCATGAATCGATGTTGTAATGAGTAAGAGTTTCTGAATCTGTTGATAAGTTATATGATTCAATATTTTTATAATTCTTGTCTCTAATGATGTAAAACAAATCATTTTGTTAATGTGTGATTAGTGATTAGAGCTAAGGAAACTATTTTTCTTGCCATATTTTTTTGCATGTATGTTCTCTTCTGATAAATTGTATCTCAGTCAATAATTGAAATACCAACAAGTTGATGTATCAGTACTAGAATTTTCGTAGGTCTAAGAATCATTGTCTACATGCTTGAGCATGAGGTTTATCCAAAGCTCATCCTTCTTCAACAGTTAATCATTCCCCCTTTGTCACCCAGCTGGTTTATACGAGCATCTATCTTGTATCGAACCCACTTATAAGAGAAAATACAAAAAAGAGAATGTTTAAACTGAAGGAGGATTTTTCGTGAGAAGATATCCTGTAAATCACTATGTAAAGCCCATCAATTAATATGTTTGATCACAAGATCTGGAGAAACATTCCACTATCAAACATTGCAGAGTCTAATTGGGCCTCAGTGGCGGGTTTGGTTCCTACTGTTGAGTTAAAGGGATTTAGGACCCCGCAACAGGTTGTTATATTCTTTGTAGTGAAAGTCCAGTCGAGGTGGATCGACTAACGGTTGAAGTCAAAGGTCGAGGTGATTCGACTGGGCAAAGTCGAAGTCGAAGGTTGAGGTGGCTTGACCGGGTAAAGTTGAAGTATAAGGATGAAGACATCGATAGCAAGTCAAAGAGGTCAACCAACAAGAGGTCGACAAGCAGGCATGTGGCAATCAACTGAAGACCGAATGAAGGCTGACTGGTAGTCGATGGGTAATCCAACTTGGTAGTTGACTGTAACAGAATCCTGAGATTCACAATATTTGTATCCAATGATCTACATGGATCTGTAACCATTTTTGGGAACCTTTTATTTAGCGTTTTTCCTACTGTAAATCCTATAAAGGTGTGTTGTAATTTTGTAAAAGTGAATGAATCAATCAATAATCGTAGAGGTTGTTGGTCATGTAGATGTAAGCCAAATTGGCTATAGGGTTGTCCTTGTGTAATAAAGAGGGTATGATGTCGATTGTATCTTAGGTGTGGACCAAGGTTAGACAAGTAACCTTTTATTATGAATGAATAAGACAAAAAGAGAGAAAAATGCTCAAGGAATGATGGTTTTCTCGGTTTGGGTTTACAAGGTAAAATCTCTATGTACTGTGTGTTTTCTTTGTCATTTACTTTATTTATTAATTTTTTCTTCCTCTCTTCTGCTAGGTTTAGTGTGGAATTGTTACTCATTTCTTAACATGTGGTATCATATATTGGTTTAACAACATTGGATCTGAGCTAAACTCTCGGTTTAGTAAAAGTCATAAGTTAGAAATAGTTAAAAGATCGTGTTAAAGAATGGTGAGCAGCTCAAGAATAGAGATTAAAAAATTCAATGGCTAGAATTTTGAGCTCTAGAAGCTTAAAATTGAAGATATCGTTGTAGATCGAGAACAATGGAAAACAATTTTTTCGGGTACCATGCCGACAGGTATGTCGACGGAAGAATGGGAGAAACTCGAGAGAAGAGCAAGGAGTACGATTCGACTTTATCTTACAGATTCAGTACTGCAAAATTTCTTAGGTGGAGATTCAGCCAAGAAACTATGGGACAAGTTGGGGAGCTTGTACCAGTTGATATCCATGGTAAACAAGTTGCTTCTCATAAAGAAACTGTATCTTCTGAGGATGATTGAGGGAGTTTCGGTGACTGAGAATTTAAATGCGTTTAATACCATTATAAGTCGGTTATCTTTTGTGGATATTAAAATCACTGAGAAGGAGAAATGTATTAGCTTATTATGTTCTTTTCTAGACTCCTGGGATAGCTTATTCATGGCTATAGGGAGTAATACAACCACATTAGTGCTAGAAGATGTGGTTGCATCTCTACTGTCAAAATAAATGAGAAGGAAGAACATGGAAGGATCGACCAAAGATGATTTAGTGGTGATAGGTCGACCAATTGATAGAGATAAAGGTGAATTATCCAGTATAAATTATAAGTTGAAGGGTAGATATAAATCCGTGGTTCAGTCGACAAGAAGATGTTGGAAATGCGGTAAAGTTGGGCATTACAAAAAGGACTGCAATTCAAAGGAAATGGAAGTCAGTGCAGGATCCGACAAGAAGCATTCAACTGAAAGAAATATGACTCCAGATAAGGGAGGCAATATGTGCTTGGCATCGACCAGTACACAGTTGGATCAATATGTTTTTTCGATTGACTCGGGAAAATCCTATCATATGACACCACATAGAGAATGGTTCTACAAATATGAACAATATGAAGGAGGAGAAGTGTTCTTGGGGGACGAATTGACAACCAAAATTTTCGGATGAGGAAGAGTTCGACTGATGTTGCAAGATGGGAGGAGTAGAATCCTTCCAGGTGTGCTACACATTCCAGATTTGGAAAGAAACCTGATATTTTTCAACAAGATGAGTGATGCAGGGGTGCACACTCTATTTCAGAATGATCCGTTCAAGATAGTTAGAGGTGTGATGGTCTTAATGAAAGGTGTTCGGATTGGAACCTTGTACAAGTTACCAAGGAGTGTCAACTCGACTGGATGCAAAAACATCATTGTTCCTGAGGTCAACTCGACTCGACTCAAGATGATTTAATTCAAACCGACTCGACAAGTTATCATAAAGTCAACCAAACCATGCTATGGCACGATAGGATGGGACACATTGGAGAGAAATGACTTCGAGCTATACATAACAAAGGTATGGTCAAATTCTTTCCTACATGTAATTTAAAAGTCAACTTTTGTGAACATTGTATTTGTGGAAAACAAAGTTGGGTGAGGTTCCAATATGGAGAGATAAGGGAAAATGAGATTCTAGAGTTGGTTCATAGTGATGTGTTTGGACCTATTTCAGTGCCTTCACTTGGTGGATCTTTGTATTATGTCTCCTTCATAGATGATTTTTCCAGGAAGACATGGATATATTTCTTAAGGAAGAAATCAGAGGTTTTCAAGAAATTCAAAGAGTTTAAATATCTTGTAGAAAACTATACAGATAAGAAGATTAAGGTGTTGAGAACTAACAATGGTGGTGAATTCTGTGGAAAATGATTTGATCAGTTCTGCAAGCAGTGTGGAATAGAAGGCCAAAATACCACACCATATACTCCATAGAAAAATGGAGTTACTGAGAGAATGAATAGAACATTGATGGACAAGGCAAGGAGCATGATTAGTGGTGTTGGGCTCGTACAATAATTCTGGGCAAAGGTAGTCGACACTACAAAATATCTATTGAATATATATCCTTTGTCAGTGTTAGTTGACACGACTCCACATGATGTATGATCAGGTAATAATCCTTCAGTTTCACATCTAAAAGTATTTGGTTGTGATGCATTTGTGAATGTTCCCAAGGAAAAGAGGAGCAAGTTGGACAAGAAGCCAGCCAAATGTTTTTTCATTGGATAAAAATAAGGAATGAAAGGATATAAGATCTGGGATCCTGCATCAAGGAAAAAAATTTACAGTCGAGATGTGGTCTTTAGAGAAGTCAGAAGTAAGTCCAAGCCTAAAGACATTGTTCAGATCTATAATAATCTAGAGAAGGTGTGTTTTGAACTGCGGAACGAAGAAGATGATTCAGATGAGTCAACTAAATCAAAATAAGAGGTGGAAGAACCAAAACCATTTGTAAGGAGGTCAGAAAGAGTAAGAAAACTAGTCAAAAGGTATAGTCTATCTGAATTTCATTCCACATTTGTGTTAACTTCCACCGACGATGAGCCCAAGTCGGTCGGGGAGGAAAATGACTCAGCAGAGGGAAAACTCTGGAAGGATGTCATGGTCGAAGAGATGAAATCCTTGCACAAGAATGAGACATGGGACTTAGTTAAATTACCTAGTGGAAGAAATCTTGTCGTTAGGAAATGGGTATTCAAGAAGAATATGAAGGTCAAGTCAAGAAATTCAAAGCTCGACTGGTAGAAAAAGGATATTCCCAAGTCGAAGGAGTCGACTTCGGTGATATTTTTTCCACTGTCACAAAATTAACTTCCATTAGAGTACTAATGTCTCTGGCTGCAACATTTGATCTAGAAATAGAACAAGTGGATGTGAAGACAATGTTCCTACATGAGGAACTGGAAGAAGAAATATACATGAAACAACTTGAAGGATTTGTAGTAAAGGGAAAGAAATATTTGGTGTGCAAACTGAAAAGATCCCTTTATGGTCTAAAGAAATCACCAAGGATGCGGCACCAAAAGTTCGACACATACATCCTTAGTTTTGGTTTTGTGAGAAACAAAGTTGATCACTGCATATATTCAAAAGAAGAAGGTGGGAATTTCATATATGTATCATTGTATGTCGATGACATGTTGCTGATTGGAAACAACATGAATGCAATAAAGGAGGTTAAGATTCATCTATCTGCAATGTTCGACATGAAGGATATCGGTGCAGTGAACTTCATTCTGGGAATGGATATTAAGAGAGATTGAGAAGCTAGAAAGCTCTGGTTGAACCATACAAAGTGTATTGAAACAATATTGAAACGTTTCAACATGCAGGATTGAAAACCTGTGAAGGTGCCAATTCTTGTGGGAGTAAGGTTAACTGTTGATCAGTGTCGAAAGACACAAGAGGAAACCAAGTAGATGGCATGTGTTCCCTATGCAAGTGTTGTTGGTAGTCCAATGTATGTGATAGTTTGCACTCGACCAGACATTTCCCATGCATTGGGAGTGTTGAGAAGATACATGTCAACACCTGGGAAGGAGCATTGGATAATTTTCAATAGATTACTCAGGTATTTTTGTGGCACAAAATATTATGCTATATTATTTCAAGGAAAACCTAGAGGTGAAAGTGAATTAAATGTACATGTCTTTGTCGATGCTGACTAGGATAGAGATATGGATCGACAAAGGTCAACCAATGGATATGTTTTCAAAATGTTTATTGGAGCAATAATTTGGATGAGTAAGTAACATGCAGTCGTATCCATGTCAACAACATAAGTTGAATACATGGAAACCACTCTTGGAAGCAAAGAGGAAGTATGGTTGTAAAGGTTGTGTTCAGGAATCAGGTTTGAGTAGAGATTTATGAAGATACGTTACAACAATCAAAACGCAATATTTCTGGAAAAGAACCTGTCTTTATCATTCTAAGAATAAGCACATTGATTTACAATACCATTTCATGAGAGACACGGTGGAAAGAAACAAGGTGCTACTAGAGAAAGTAGCATGTTGGAAAACATAATAGACTCTTTGACCAAGTCTGTGAGTGTTGTGAAGTTCTCTTGGTGCAGAGAGACAATGGGAATTGTTTCCTTGGGTCTATGAATGAAATTTAATAGGTCTCTCGGTTTCAACAAAGAAAACAACAAGTGGGAGAATGTTGGGTTGTTATATTCT
This sequence comes from Picea engelmannii, assembly GCA_009831015.1. NCBI lineage: Eukaryota > Viridiplantae > Streptophyta > Pinopsida > Pinales > Pinaceae > Picea > Picea engelmannii. The sequence goes on from ML789803.1 coordinate 397,901, forward strand.
TTGCAGTGAAAGTCTAGTCAAGGTGGATCAACTGACGATCGAAGTCAAAGGTCAAGATGGTTCAACCGGGTAAATTTGAAGTCAAAGGTTGAGGTGGTTAGACCAAGTAAATTCAAATTCAAAGGATGAAGAAATCAAAAACGATTCGAATAGGTCAATCGACAAGAGGTCGATAGGAAGGCCTGTGGCAACCGACTGAAGACATAATGAAGTTCGACATGTAGTCGACGGGTAATCCGACTTGATAGTCGACTGTAACATAATCCCAAGATTTGCGAGATTTGTAGCCAATGATTTGCGTGGATCTGTAACTATTTTTGAGATCCTTTTATTTAGGGTTTTTCCTACTGTAAATCCTATAAATAAGGCATTTTGTAATGTTGTAAAATTGAATGAATCAATCAATAATCATAGAGGTTGTTGGTCATGTAGATGTAAGTTGAATAGTCTACAGGGTTGTTCTTATGTAAAAAAGAGGGTATGTTGTCGATTGTGTCTTAGATGTGGACCAATTTTAGACATGTAAACTTTTATTGTAAATGAATAAGACAACAAGAGAGAAGAACGCTCAAGGAATGTTGGTTTTCCCAGTTTGGGTTTCCAGGGTAAAATCTCTGTGTACTATGTGTTTGCTTTGTCATTTACTTTCTTGATTAAATATTTCTTCCTCTCTTCTCTAGGTTTAGCATAGAAGTGTTCCTTATTTCCTCACACACATTTGAATTGGAAATCAACGATTGAGACTCATTTTTGGATCGGTCAAAATTTTCAAGTTCATTGAAGAAAATTTGGAAAATTTGTTAAATTTTTGAAAAATTAATTTTTTTGGGGATTTTCGAAAACATTCATGTATATGATGAAGTGGACCATACCCATGACGTGGATTGACAAGGTGCATGGTGTAAATTCAATGGTGGTAGAAGGAAATGGTCATATGATGTATTTTAGATGAATCAATGGCTAAGATCATGTTTGATTTTTAGATCGATGACCCAAATTTATCCTAGATTTTTTTCAAAATTTTCCAAGTTTTCAGAGTTCGGTGAATTTTGGTGGAGTCCAAATAAAACATTAGAAGAAAATTGATGATCACGGATGGATTTTTAAGAGTTTGAATTTTAGTGAAGTTCGAATGAAATTTAGAAGGAAATCACCAATCGTTGATAAATAAAAGTGGAACAAAATCGATGATTGAGATTCATCTTCAAAGTTTGGAAAATTTTAGTAGATCGATAGTTGAGATTCGTCTTTAAAGTTTGGCGAATTTTAGAAGATTGAAGGTCGAGATTCATATTCATAGTTTTGTGAATTTTATAACATCAATGATCGATATTCATCTACAATTTCAACAAAGTTTGTCAAGGGTTGGAGAATCGATGACTAAGATTTCTTTTGATCTTGAGATCAACGGTTCAAATCCATCATGGGGTTGGTCAAAATTTTCTAAGTTAAATGATTTGGGAAATGTGAAAGGAATTATGTTGATCATAAATGGATATTATCATGGTTTGAATAAATTCTACAAAGTATGACTTTTTCATAGATCGTTGATGAAAGGAAATAGTCGATCATCGATGGAGTTTTCGAGGTTTGGTGAAATTCTATGAAGTAGTGAATTTTTTGAAGATTGTCGATGGAAGAAATGAGCCAATCACCAATGAAGTTAAAGGAGAATGATGAAATGGAAAAATAATGGGAACACATGTGGACATCGGCGGTCATGTGCCATGCCATGTCATCCAAATTTCCATGTCAGCAAAAATAGACCATTTACAAAAATAAGTCTAGAGCCAAAAACTTGTTTTGGCCATAACATGAGTGTTTCAACTTAGAATTAGATGAAATTTAAGGTGTATGTCTATAGTGTCGAGGGATACAAGAGTTTAAGTGAAGGCCATGGGCCAATTCTGCTAAAAATTTTCAAAAAACATGAATTAATGGTTTTCAAAGATTTGGGTCATGCTCAATAACCAAGGCCCTAATGAAAGTGAAATTTTTATAGGGAGATAAAAAATAAGGCATGAAGATACCCATTTGGGGTCCTAGAAAATTTCAAAAGGGGTTGGTATGGGGATGCTCAAACAGGTAAAAATCCACTATTCTCGGGTGTGTTTCAGGTATTTTTGAAATCTTCGGAGGAAAAGGGTCTCAAAATCACCAATCTAGAAAATTTTATATAGTCTATATTTTACCTAGTCATCAATTTGGATAACTTTGTATTGAGGTAATTTTTCCCAAATTTTCTTAATTTCGGAGATCTAATTTCGGCTAAATTTGTTGAGTATGACGGAAATGAAAAGGCACAAAGTCATCAATTCCATATTTATACAGAATTTTATTGGAGCATCGGATTCCAAATTCAAATGTTGCTACATGTTCACAATCATTTTTTACATTTGCACCTAATATAAAAAAAATCTGGTTCCCGATAGATTTTTTCTATAGGTGGCAGAAAATGGTCTCTCAGAAAAATTGCATCAATGAAAACATAGCACCAATGAGTGGAAATTAAAAACTTCAAAAGGTTGAGACTTTCAATTTAAAACTCGGAATGAGGCATAAGTACATTCATTGGAAATATAATTCATAGAAGAATGTATCTAAATAATCAGAATATGATTTCAATGTATCCACACTCTTCTTAAATTCAGCTAAAGAATGACCTGTAACCTAATTGACAAAATATTTTACAATATGCATAATTCTAACAACAATTATTGCATGCACATTTTTTCAGAATTAGAGGTACAATAAAATTACATTTGGTTCCTGCATGAGGAATGGAGATATGTAGGATGTCCGGGGATATTAAATAAATGAGGAGGAGTTTAGAGGTTTACATGTCATACATCATATTAGGAAATGCAAAGACTGAGTCCAATGGATGTAGGGGAAAATTGGATCATGTAGAGTTGGTTGAGACTATGAGAATCTTGCAAAAATAAGTGCACAGATGTAGAGAATATAATGAAAGGATGATGAGATATCAGGAGGAGCTACTCTGGAGTCTGAATATGTTGCGGAGACAAGCCAATAAATATTCTAGAAAAAAAAAGCAATTGGTGCAAGGAAAGTAGAAGAATCCATATCTCATGGTATGAGGAATGACCTTGGGGGATCTAGGAAATAAAATATTTTTAGTATACATCATTGTCTGACAAGATCACATTCATGTTCAAGTTTGGAAAGCATCACAATTTTTATCCCTAACAGACATTCGAGGAGGAGATACAGGTGTTATACCACAATTTGTTGCATCAATTGCATTTGTCATATGGATTATCTCTTTTCCCTAGATTTCAAATGTAAATCCCATCCTCTTGCATAAAAATCATCTAAAAGGTAACATTTTTGTTTCCATATGCGGGTCACCAATGTGCAAATCATGGATTTCTGCTCCTTTCTAGTTTGTAACTCACGAATGCCCTAAAAAAATATGAAAAAATAAAATAATACACATTCTCAGGTGGGTTTTTCGGTTGGGATTATTCCCAAACTCCCCTGTTCCCGTAAAAAATGGAATTCAACCACCTAAACCCTTTGAGGATGGTATAAAGGCACATTTCAGGGCATGGATGAGGAGGACAACCTAGGTGCAATATTATGCTAATGAATTTGCAAGCTTCCCTATTTTCCTTGATCCTCTGAGTAGCATCCCCATATTTTGGAACTTGCTTTCCAGTACTCATTCTCCCTTATATGATCATAGGGTGTGTTCCTATCCCTTTTGGGTCATCCGAAGAAGGGGCATCTTGCTGATTTGATGCTTGAAGGACTAGTGGAGGAACCTAGGAAGTTGGCTTCAGGGCAATGCCAACAGTTCTAGTGAGGTTGTAACTACCCACTTTTACCATTTTCAATAAAATAGCTCTCTTTCACTCCATTCATGTGTAAATTGATCTCAATATGTTGATATATGTTAGTTTTCTTCATATAATTGAATATTTTCACATTATATGTATGATTTGAATTCATAACTACCTTGTTGCAACACAGACTTGGTCTTCTTTTGCGGGTTGATACCAGTAGAGATCAAGAGCAACATTAAAGGTGGAGAGCGAGGATAAACATCAGACGTAGGATACAAGGTGTGAGGCCTCTCTCTCTCTCTCTCTCTCTCTCTCCTCAAAGTAGTTATTTTATCATAGCATTGTTGTGTGTGAGGGTAGGTTATGTCTTTTATATATGGTCTCACTCTATTGTGACATGACCCAAGGTCACAGGGGAAAAATCCTATAACAAAATTGGTGACCATATTAGGGATATCTTCTCCTAGTTTGGGTCAATATTAGGGTATATTGTGTTATCTTTGATTTATGTAACTTTTCATGTTTTCTACACTTTCTTTTCAAAGCATTTTCCTTCTAGAAGATTTTTCCAAATTCCTGGAAGCCTCCTTCTAGATTGGCTCTTTTATTTTTCAAGTTTCACTGGTTCATCCATGCTTTGCCTTTGTATGACCTGCAGAACCTTGCGAGTCCTGGTGTACATAGTCACATATATGTGTAAGAATTGGAATTTTTGAGCCTTTCTCTCAGTTTTGGAGGATGTGGTTTGGTTCTTCAATTAAATTTGAGCCTGTTGGGTTTACTTTTGCCTTTTATTGTTGTGTTAGACTCTAAAAACTTTGAAATCATCTAACATATCTTGCTTTTGGTTAGGTTAGTCATTTGGTTATAAGGTTCTTTAAGTGGGTTGAAAGGTCAGTCGTGCGTGGCTGGGCTGAGTTTCCAGTTTGATTGTTGTGTTTCAGTGATTCTTGATTGTTTGCTTTCTTCCTCTTTACCTTCTTCCCTTTGTTCATAAAATAAAAAGAAAATTTGCATTGCATTTTCATTTCGTTTCTTTTAGTAACAAAAAAGAAAAAAACACCTTTTTGTTGTTCATTCTTATCTGGTTCCCTTATCTCTGAACTTTTCAAGAAAAAAAAATTCTTACTAGCACTCAGGTCTTTAGGCGTGTTGCTTGCTTTGGTAGAAAGAAAAATAAAATGAAAAAACCTAGTTTTTTGCTAGTTAGGTCTCTTTCTTTCATTGCATTGTTTGCATTGTTATTTGAAAAATATATATATACTAGCATAGAAAAAATTTGCATTTTGAGGTTTGAAGGATTGTTCATGCATTTTCTTTTTGAAACTCTTTTTCATTTGAATAATTAGTGTAAAGTTTTCTTTGCCAGTGTTCTTATACGTTTCATTTTTTGTAAGAGTCTCAAACAACATAAGTTTCACTCCATACCCTTTGAGTAAAAACACCCTCTAAAACGAACGCTAAACTTGAAATGTACTAGACTTTGTTTCTAGGGTTCAAAATAAAGTTTAGGGTTAGGGCCTTGGTTTAGGTTGGAGAGTTAATTTCTCTAGGGCTAGAAAACAAACATAGGAGTCTGAGCTAGGGAGAGTCTCAAATCCAACTGTCATATAAGTATATATGGGAAGATCCTCTAACATAGGAGTCAAACACGAGGTTGCATAAAGGATAGCCGAGGAGATATCCCCTCCAAAGCTTAATTGAGCATAGTGGAGAGATCGTATATTGGGGGATTTTCCTGAAGTGATATTGACCCGTCTGGCATAATTTCTCTAGAAGAGTTTTGGGCTCATTTACCCTACCCATACGTTCGATCATGACTGTTGACTGTACCCCCCAGACGTTGATTGTGAGTTGGTGACCTTAGTTTATTTTCCTAGGGATATTAGAGGTGATTGCGGGGGTTTTCCATGGTACCTGGGGAAAATTTTGTATCACACATTTCAGTACTGCTAAAGGGTGTCCTATGAAGCATGGGTGCTTGCACCGGTTAAGGCTAGTTAGTGGAGCTTGGGATAACTACTTCTCACTCCTTCATTCATTGGTCCACGAGAATTAATCAACCTATTCCTTCGTTTGAAAGGTCCCTTTCCACTTTTTCATTGCTTTGGACTCATGACCTCATCCACCTAGGATAAAGTTTTAAAAATGTTATTTTCTTGTGATGTTACTATTAGGACTTTTTAGTGGAGTGTTTCTTTGTATATTTGGCCTTAGGTTGTTTCAGTATCATTGATTTTGGATCATTGATTCAAGGTGGTCGACCAACTGCTTTGTTAGCCGGGAAGGACCCCTGGTCTTTCTCTTAAAAGTTTGGAGTCGCCTCCTAGAAGGCGTGGGTTTTTATACCATTGGTTCATTAGAGTCGGTGTGTGAGACTTTTATGGGCATGAACAATCCCGCAAGGGATGAACCTATGCATAATAATGAATTGACCAAATTTCTTTAGGATACCAACCAAGGGACCCCTGTCCAAGGGGATTCTTGTGATTTTCCAGTCTTTGAAAACGTTGGTTCCCCCTTGTTTGCCAATTTGAACATTCCTTGGTTGAATGTAGGACTTTGGTTGTGGACCACTCTAAATGTCCTGAATTCTCTTGATGCTTCTCAGATAAGCACCTTATTTCAGGGGCATCATACAGATTTTGATCCTTCACCTTCTACATCAACTAAGTTTACTCCTTCTCCTTCTCCCTCTTCTAGTGAAAGTATAGCTACTAGTAACCAAAAGTATAAAAGGAATAGGAAGAGAAAGAGTAAGAAGAATAAGTCACCAACCTCTATTATTCACGTTGGAGACATGTTGCCAGCCTCTACTAGTCATCCTGGGGGAAAGTAACCGGCCTCTGTGAGTCATGCTGAGAGAAAAAGTCCAGTGACTTCTAGTCATACTTGCATCAAATCACCAACCTATGCGAGTCATGTTGGAGTCATGTCACCAACCTATGCTAGTCACATTGGAGGCATGCAACCAACCTCTATTATTCATGTTAAGGGCATGCAACCGACCTCTGCAAGTCATGCTGGGAGTGAGAGCCTAGTCTATGTAAGTCATGTTGAAGTCAAGCAACCAGTTAGTGCAATTCTTGCTAGGGGCACGAGTCTAGTCACTGCTAGTCATACTGGAAAAACATCACGAACCTCTGCAAGTCATGTTGGAGATCAGTACCTAGCCACTACAAGGCATGTTGGTGGAAAACCATCGGCCACTACAAGTCATGTTGGAGGCATTGATACTATTAAAAACCCTAAACATATCAGACGTAAGCCCAAGTTACCTTGTAATATTTGTGAGGGAGATCACCTTACTCATTTGTTCCTTGCTATTTCCATGGTATTAAGAATGTGGTCCTTGTCTGAAGGCCCTTCTAGTTATGTGTTGTCTTTAGTTTCCCAACAATATAATCAATTGTTGGCTGAAAAAGTAATCATTATGACCCCATATTTGGTCGATACCAGTCTTGTTTTGGGGGGTGATGCATCTCTTGACCATGATGTATCACATTCTATTCAACCAATGGCTGAGGAAGTGGTTGTGTAGATGCAATCCTCGATCGATCCCACTCTTCTCTTGGAGAGTGAACAATCTTCCAAAGTGGTCAAGCCGATGCAATATTCATCTAATCCCACTCTTCTTTCAAGGAGTGATGCATCTTTCAACTACGTTTTTAACATTTCCAATTTAGTACCTTATGAACAAGGGGGAATTCCACTCTCTTCAAGTACGCTCCCTCCAAGTCCTAAGATGGTTTGTTATGATTGGAATGATCTTGTAGAGCCTCACCTTCCTTCTTTTGCACCTTTTCAGATAATGATTATGGTTGAATCTATGTTGAAATGCATTCATCGATGTATTGTAGATGAAGGATCCTCTACAAGTATTGCATCATCCTCAACTTGGAAATCTTTGGGTTCTCCCAAGCTTGTGTCAGCTACTAGTGAGTTGTTGGATTTAGACAGAATACCTAGTGAATGTCTAGGGATTCTTCCTCGGTTTTCTATCACATTAGGTGGGAAGAATATTCTAGTCGATCTTTTAGTCGTGCCAGGTCCTTTAGAATTTAATATACTTCTTGGGTGTGATTATGTTTTGCGATGAATTTCGTGGTGTCTATGATATTTCGTGGGATACATTTCCCTCACAATAGAAGAATTGCCACTATTGAACATCTTTCATCTGATAATCACCATCCTAGTTTGAATTCATCCCAGTGTTCTCCTTTGTATGTTCCTAGTGTTCGAGTAGACTCTTCCCCACATGGGTGAATTATGTGGCATCTTATCCTCAATGTTCAATTGATCCTGAGATGGGATTTTTATAGTTATGTTCTCCTTCTCGAGACAAGGTCTCGACAATTGATCAGGTGTTTTATCCAATGGGGGAATGAGATCTCTTGTTTCCCCCTATCGGCCCAAGTAAATTAGAATTTCCTATTGATTCTAATATTGTTTTTTGTAAGACCTCGAGCCCTAGTATTTGTGAGTTGTCGAGCCTCTGTTTCATGGATGTTGAGTTGAATTTAGATGAGGATATCCTTGAAGCTATGATTATGGATCCTTGACCTCTTCCTAAAATGGAAGCTTTACTTTTTGGTTACCAATGAAACCCTTGGATTGAGCCTAGTAATGGGATCTACCTAGAGAACTACTATGCATAAGAAACAAGGTTGTGTGGTCCTATGTACATATTGTACTTTTTGGGTTTCTTGTTTTCAAGTTCCATATCCCTTATCACATGTTTTTATCAGAGGTTTCTATATTGGACTATTAACTTCTGGGTAAGTGTTTTTGGTATTATATACATGACTTTGGAGACATTTTATTTGGTACCTTTTTGTTCCATGTTGATTTGATGTGACAGGTAATGACCTTAAAACTAGCATATATGTTATATTTCCCCCTTCATGCATTTTTGAATTATCCTTTTCCTGTTTCATTTTTCCTGAGGATCGACCCCACTGATTTGTAACATGGAACCTTCTTTGATGTTTACAAGTGTCATAATTCATGTGGTAGATCCTACCTTCCCTGGGCGTCATAGCTTAGAACCCATTTGAATTTTGGTGCCCATGATGCAAGTTTTCTATTAGGCTTGGGAGTCCTTTTTATCCCCGCCATGACTTTTCATTAAAGATACACATATTCTTCTCATTCTTTTTCTAGCCATTACCTACAGGACTCCCTCTAACGTATGTTGCTACTTATGTTAGTACTTTTTGGATTCTTCAGTAGGTATTGTGTTTTTTTACTGGCATGTAGAGTAGGTCCCATTCTTCCTACATGATGCATTTATCTGTATCATCCACATATCTTCCATAGGGTCCACCCAATCCATTCATGACATCATACCTTAAAGCTTCTTTAAAGGTGTCATTTATGAATGGTAGATATTACCTCTTCATGGGTGTTCTATTTAGTACCTCACTAGCCTTTTGACACCCATGTTGCAGTCTTTTTCATAGGATTGGAAGCATTGTGTAGTCCCACCATGTATTTTCATTGAAGCCTCATGAATTCCTCTCAATTTCTTTCTGGCTCATTCACCAATGGGGCTTCCAAATTTTTTTTGAGTTGTAATTGCATTGCATTTTAACCACTTGTTCTTTTAGGCCTAATGTCGGATTCATATTGCCATCTTTGAACCATTTGATTATGCATTCCTACTAGTTTTTAGCCTTGAAATTTATGCCTTTGTGACTCGACACCTTAAACCTTGAGGAAACATCCCCTGAGTGTCCTTATCCTGTACATGCTTCCTTACATTGAGCATAGGTATGTTCCTTGCACTTTGGAACTAGTTTGATTTCTTGTGACACTCGTTTCCTCCACTATGCTATAGCATTTTTTTATTCTTTTTCAGGATTTAATAATAGGAAAAAGACACAAAAATCAAAAAACCAAAAAGAAGGGGAAAAATTATCTTTCTTTTGTTGGCAGCAGTCTGGTCACCCTTGAACAAAGAAAAATGAGTCAGTGTCTCAATATTTTGGGTTAGTATGGATTTAGGATACTTTTTCTCGTCCTTGAGTATAATATCCTTTGGTTGGTTATTCTTCCAACCATATGGAGTGTTTGTCGATGCCTCATGTATCATGAATGTATTCTAGTTTATAATCCATGCTCCCTAAGTCACATAATGTGTCATGCTTTTGTTCAAGGGAAGTTTCATCCTGAGTCATCCATTATGTAGAAAGTATTTGACCTTTAAATTCATCCTTCCTATGTCAGTCAAGTAAAAATCATCATAAAAAGTATCTGTGTATCTCACTTGTGCTAGTATAGAAGGTCCTCATTAACTTCTTGTTGGTGGGTCTTCTCTTATCGACTCTGGCACTTTTCTCTGGAAGTATGACCTATAGTTGCACCATGGGCCTACTTCCATCATTAATATGTGACCTTACACTCAGCAGATGACAAACCATCATTGGTTTTTGACTGATTAATTTCCCTTGTGTTCAATGTCAACCACAATCATTACACATAGGGATATGTGCAGTACCTTGGTTTCCATTTGACCCCATTGGTGGATCCTTCATATTTGTTAGTAGTATCCATTGTTGGATACTATTCATAGAGTCTCTGTCATGCGCTATTCTATTTGGCGCATGCCGGAGTTGTACCTCGGTTTGGTCTTTACAATTTGTTCATCCGAGTCCTTCCAAATATTTGGCCTTCAGCTACCCCTCGTGCTAGATGATGGAGGATGCCTTAATTCCTTCCTTCCAGCCGATCTCTTCCTATCGAATTCAACACATATTGCTCCATGATAGGTATCTAAAGTTATTTGTGGTACCTTGGATCTTGCAGTCATCAGTGGTAGGTTCCCTCGCTATTGATAGTGGGAACACATCAATGTCCCCTGCTCGATAGATTCTACCAGGTGTTCGACTCCAGCTCATTCATTCAAAATTGTTAGATTTTACCATGGTACCTTGACACCCATTATGATCATCGGTGGTTAGTATCACGTTTGTTAATGGTATACATCAATGACTAGTAATCAAATGGTGTCTCACTATGTTTGACCCCAACACATCCATTCACATGGTGCAAACTCATACCACGACGTATTGTTTTGAAGACTTCGGGTGAATTATGAGCATCACATCTTTTTTTCTCCTACCCAACATATTGTACCACCCTTTAGACATTGGTACTTGCAGAGGATCATATTGTTCACTCCATTTTTTCCAGATATCCTTTTATTTTGAGACATAGCTCCATTGTGTATCCATTCATGGCTATGATCTACATTTTGCATGGATCCACTCTGTATTATGTTTGGCCATGATTGCTAATTTATATATATCACATGGATCCATTGTGTATTGTTCTTGTCCATGGACACCAATCATACTTTCATATATGCCATGGATATGTAGTGTACTTGATTTGGCGACCATGCTTACATCACTCCTAAGCATGGGTATGCCCAACTTGGGAAGAGAATACTCTTTCTTGATCTCTTTTGATGGTTTATGTTCTTAGATCAGTTGTTTGGGAACTTTCATTGGATAACACATCAATCCTATCATATTTATAATGTATTTCGGCCATCAATTTCCCTTCCGACCTCACACATTAGGGGGCATATGTTATACCACAATTTGCCACATCAATTTCATTTGTGAGATGGCTTAATCATTTTCCCTAGCTTGCAAATTTAAATCCCATCCTCATGCATCAAACTCATCTAAAAAAAACATTTTTGTTGCCATCCATGGGTCACCAATTTGCAAACCATGGATTTTTTCACCTTGCTAATTTGCAACTCATGGATGCCATAAAAAAATATGAAAAAATAAAATAATCCTCATTTTTCGGGTGAGTTTTTCAGTTGGGCTCGTACCCAAAATCCCATCGGCCCATAAAAAATGGAATTCAACCACCTCAACCCCTTGAGGATGGTATAAAGGCACCTTTGAGGGCATGGATTAGGAGGACAACCCAGGTGCAAGATTATGCTGACGAATTCACAAGCTTCCCTATTTTCCTTGATCATATGAGTAGCATCCCCTTGTTCTGGAACTTGCTTTCTAATACTCCTTCTCCCTTATATGACCATAGGGTGTGTTCCTATCCATTTTGGGTCATATGAAGAAGGGCCATATTTCTGAGTTGATGCTTGAAGGATCAATGGAGGAACCTAGGCGGTTGGCTTCGAGACAGTGCCAATCATTCGAGTTAGGTTGTAACTACCCACTTTTATTATTTTCAATAAAAGAGTTATCTTTCCCTCTATTCATGTGTAAATTGATCTCAATATGTTTATATTTAATTTTATTCATATACTTGAATATTTTCACATTATATGCATGATCTGAATTCATAACTACCTTGTTGCAACACAGACTTGGTATTCTTTTGCAGGTTGATACCAGTAGATATCAAGAAAAAAATCAACGGTGGAGAGAGAGGATCGACATCAAATATAGGATAGAAGGTGTGAGGCATCCCCTTCTCTCTCTCTCTCTCTCTCTCTCTCTCTCTCTCTCTCTCTCAAAGTAGTTATTTTCTCATAGCATTGTTGTGTGTGAGGGTAGATTATGTCTTTTATATATGGTCTTGCTCTGTTGTGACATGAACGAAGGTCAAAGGGGAAAAATATTGTAACAACGGGTCATATATATTGCAAGGAGGGATTAGAAAACTTAAGTCAACATCCTTTGATGGAGAGCATAGGAAGGGGGAATATCTATATATTCCCCCCCTTGGGTCATAACATACTCCAATATAGATAAGTTTCACAATAACTCCTTAAAGAATAGGGTAACCCCCTCCAAATAACCAAATACCTTTCATACTTCACAATTCACATGTCCCAATAATGAATACATGATCTATTATATATAGTTGTTCACACTTTCACATGAGGCCCCTTTACAACTAGGCCAACCCTATTACATATATATTTACACATTACATGTACATTTAGACCCATATTTGCCCCCCCTTAAGGTCATATCATATACATTTAGCCATATATCTTGGGTCATAACATAGTAGTACCCTATGTGAACATAGTTTCCAAAGCATCAAAATCTCGTGACACATGTGGAGGAGGAGGGGAATTGGTGGATGATGACACATGTGGAGGAGAAGGACAAGGATCAGTGGATGGTGACATAATTGGAGGAGGATGAGGAGGATCAGTGGAATATGGTGACTCATGTGGAGGAGAATCAGGAGTAGGAGGAGGAGGAGGAGGAGTTGATAACATATTTCACCCATCTTGGGCTACGTCTATGGGCCCGCTTCCAAATGAGAGACCACTCTATTGATGCTAAAAAATTATTCATACAATGACAACTTCAATTTTTGTTTCTGAAATGACCTTCTAATTTGTTGCACAAACTTAGGTGTGATTTTCAAAATCAGTTACAGATCTAGGTGGATATTGGTGGCCACCCACCTATTCCAACTGGCTCCTCGTGTATGTTTTTTATTCAACACATACTTATGTATTGTTTTATAATTTTGATTTCTACACTTATGGGGATGTCTAAAGCCTCACACATTCGCCATATGGATATGGGTGGCCTCTCTCCTAATCCAACTGGATTATTTTGTATGTTTTCATGTCAACACATCTTGTTGTACTTCCAGGGTTGTTTTGGGGCCCTAAACGTTGTTTTCTTGACTCGCCACAGTAATATTGTAGACAGAGTTAGAGTCTGACAGAAAAAATGTGTAGTTCTCTGAAATACCTTTCCAACGGGCTATCACGTGCCTAAAACGAATGTCATATGCAAAAGTTACGACCCTAGGAAGTTGAGGTACCAAATTACACCAACTTACCCATAGAGCCCACATGAATTTTGGCGTTTCACCTTCTAGGGTTAGATTTTTGGAATTCTAGAGTTTTGGAATTCATGAGTAATATGAAAAGGGCCTCTGGAGCCTCATTGTAATCCATTTTTCTCAGAATGATGTGCGTCATAGCCATATCTCTTCTTAGAGATAGCTACCACCATTCGAGCAAGTTTCAGTTCTGTGGTTTTACAGTTTCGCCTATTTCGTTATTTAATAGAAGATATTGTTTACTGGATATTTTTTTTATTCTTCCTATCTTTGTGTTTATTGTATTTAGTTTGTTAATCTGTTTGTTCCGCTCCTAAATCTCGATCAGTGGTATCAGAACAGTCTGCTCTTCATTTATTTTTCTTTGTGCATGTCCTCGACAAGGTCTGGGTACAAGAAGTTGGGAATCAAACCAATCAAGCCATTACTAGATCAGTCGCGCCAAGCCTGAAAAAGACACATAAGAGACGAAAATAAATATGATGGAGCAGGATATCCTATTAAAATGTTGCTCGAGGAAGCTATCATGTGACAAAGGAACGAAATGATGGAAAACTTTGCACAGATCCTTCGACGGTTACCCACAGGAGAAGCATATTCATCAGGTGGCCATGCAACCCCCTTCAAGGTACAGGTAAATTTTGATATTCCATTATTTGAAGGACCAATAGATGTAGATTTTGTAGATAAATGGTTGAATCTACTCGAAGGATATTTTTCGGTTCACAATTTTTTCAATCAGGAAAATATCACTTTTGCACTCCTCAAGGTCGTTCCCCATGTTAAAGATGGGTGGGATACTTACTATGAGCAAAGGGTCGTGGAGGAATATGCAATTTTTGTGGTGGCCCCTACATGGGACTCCTTTCGGGATGCCATTAAAGAACAATACTACCATGTTGGAAGCTACAAGGACCAATACACCAGATGGACCACCCTACGTCAAGAAAGGGACCAGGTAGTACCAGACTTCACCAATATTTTCCATACCCTATACACCAAATTAGGTATCAAATATTATAAGTGGCATCTGGTGCTCAAATATTGTGGTTGTTTGCATAGATACATTCAAACATAAATGGATTTCTCAGACATCACCTAATTGGGCACAACTTATAGATACGTTGTCAAGATCGAGCAAAAATTTAAGTAGAAATGATGAGATTTTGGATTTACAAATCCTTCACGATCGAAGCAGGGAAAAGGAAACCCAAACCCACACAACAGGGGGCTTTTATTGGATTAATCAGTAAATGCGGACATAAACATATCTCCCTAGATTCCACAAGAAACTAGAACAAAAAAGAATAGAATGCACACTTCGCCTTAAACTTCATCATCATATGAACTAATTTAATGGGTTACAAGTGACATACATTTTAAACGACGCTTGTCCCCACTAGCGTCCTCTTTGTACCTCCTTCCTTGAGTTTGCAGAATAGTAAGCATGTCTAAGAATAAAAAACCAACAAAGAAAGAGAACAAAGATATATATATTCTAATGAAGTCTATGTATATGATCAAGGAATTATACAATAGAAGAATAGATGCCTATATAGGGAAGAAATGCATTACTGTATTAAGTGAATATAAATTAGAGAATACAACCTATGCCTTGATGTTGCAAGGTCCCCTTTCAATGGCTCTTTTATTCAACACACACACCTTTACTCCAAAATTTCTTGCATGAAGAAGATCCACAATCTGAATTGAAGAACTAAAGAAAAGCTCTCAAGCATAATCTGAAGTAGAACTCTCCATACAAATATTATCCTATTCAACCTTAGCCCTTTCCATGAGAGATCCCTATTTATATAGTGTGAAAGAGAGATGGATGAGGATATTAGGATGATCCCACCAAATCTGTGAAGCAAGTAAGATCCAAACCAATCAGAGGCCAGCTTATCTTCTAGAAGATTCCCTTCTAGAACATTTGTGAAATTTGAATTTTTCCATGCTTTAAACATCGTTTCACCCTATTCACAAGTAGCATGAAATGAAGTCATGGTCCAAGTATAGTGCAGAGTGCGTCGATCAGGCATAGTCACCCCATGCATAAAGTAGAGTGCGACGAACTTCCTTCATATGGTTTTTGGCAAAGGAAAGAAAATCACTTTTCCCATGGAGAAAGTCTCTTTAAATATTTTTGGGGAACATGAACACATGTTGTCAGGTGATTACCAAGGTGACCAAAATAATTTGTAACAGAATGCCCCCCAAAGTATGAAGCTGGAACTCATGACAGCTGAAATACTTTGTAGAATGTGTGTGTCGAAAACATGGAGTGCATCGATCAGGAACCTGCAAACAAACAGCCATCTTCATATTATCATACCATTTCTGAGGTAGGCCTTCCCATGCTCAGACTACAAGTGTCAAGTGATTCATGGCCACTAAACATACACTATGGATCCATGTCATCATAATTCAACATAGCCACCAGGAATACACCGTGGATGTATGCTCTAAAAGAATTCATATTCGGACATAGCCACGAGACATACACAATGGATCTATGTGTCAGTACAAATCATGAATACTCCGTCACAACCTGGACCAAAGTGATAAGATCCAAGGTATTCATTTCCATCGTATATAAGTATGAATCTAGCCATGTGATTATAGGTGCTAAATTCAAACATGGTAGAAACCACTTGATTACCGGTCATTAATGAAAACCGTTAACAAGTGCGAGGGAAATCACCATTGATGTCAATGATTCCCAAGGTACCCCAGTACAATCCAACGAATGTGAATAATTGATTTTAAGTCGAACACTCAATAGAATCTTCCAATCAGGGTTCAATGATGTGAACCCACTGTTGAAAGTGAAGAGACCTGCCATTGACGCATGCAATCTCTAAGGTCCTGAATGATTTATAAGTCTTGTTCCTGGATAATGTGTTGAAGTCGACAAGAAAAGACTCATCACAAGAGGTCCTTCATGTATTCCCCATCAATGACATGAAATATGTAACAGATTTGAGGTAGATCAGAATATGAAGTGATTCAGGACTGACACGAGGAAGGCCGACATGGTAGAAAATTTATAACTGGGGATGGTCGACTCGATAGAAGGCTTGTTTAAGTTGGACTTCTCTTGAACATATGAATGACACAACAATTGTCTTGGCAGCATTGACTCAAGGAGGACCCAACATATGGATGTGTGGATGGTCAAACGAGAGACAAATGGATTTCCCAACCAGGATACAATGATGAAAGGGGGTGTCATGTTCAAGAGAGACTATTAATTCCACTAACATAGATACAGAGACACATTTCTTTCCCAATTTTCCCCCACCATTTCTGGCGAGTACCTCTTTATTTTTATGCAATCTTGAGGAGGATAACATATGCTTGTAGATAGAAGATCATCCTTCGGACGATTCCCTCGGAGTATGTTTAATGAACCCTAAGAAGGAGTGGTTCAATCCCATATGGGTCTTTCGATGTTTGTTTAATGAGTCCAAGGAAAGAAAACTCAGGGGTTTTCAATTTTAGAGAGTCTGAAAAACACTTAAAGAGAACTCCATCAGGTCCTTTTTCGTAAATTAATCTGACGAGACCGAAAAATTGATAACCTACTGCTCATCAGATGTTTTCTTCAAATTCTTTTACGAGCGTGAAAAGAACAAGGTCACTCGGCCATCTTTTCATGTTTAAGGAGCTTGAAAAGAGCTTAAAGGATACTCCATTATCTTCATTTTTTGTGTTTACCAATACAAGTTCAAAAAAATGACAAAAGACTACTCGATTACATTCTCATGGTTTCATGAGCATGAGAAAGAACTAAGACTCTGCTCAATTTTTTTCCTGAAAAACCCTAAAATGATCTGTACATGCGAAAAATATATAAAAACAAACCAAAAAGCGGACCCTTGTTCCAATGTCTCACCTCTAGACTTTTTCAATCTACAAAAATCAATCACTTGTAAAGTTGTTAAGAATTTAGGGTTTGGATAAAGCATAAAAATAATATAATATGCAAATGAAAATTGATAAAGTCAATAAAATAGGTAACAAACCACATTTTACCATTTCATTCGTAAGTTTGCCCAAATATTGCTCCAAAGCCCCTTTTCACCTCGATTTTCAACTATTGATTGCGGAGTGCACGACGAATCATTTCAAGAATCGTCTCTGTAAAAGAGGTAATATCCTTCTCCTTCATCTATTCATGGTTTTAAAATTGATTTTCATTGGTTAAATTTATGTTTTGAGTTGATTTTTTAGGGGTTACCCATGCGTTGAGGTCGTCGTAGGTGCCCTATATCGAGAACCGTGACGATCTAGGATCGTCGCAGGTGACCCTATAGGTAGGGTGTGACGACATCGCATTGTGCGAATGCATAGGCCCGCGACGACCGCAACCCAAAAATTAAAAAGATGAACCCAACAAGGGAAAAACCCCAGGAAAGAAATTTATGTTTCTAATCTCATCTTATGGTTCCTTGGCAGGTCTTCCTTGGTGAATATTGTAGAAATTTTCAATACAAAATAAGTATTTCCTGGATTCTCCTGATCTAACAATTATATGCCATTGCTAAATACAAAATCACTTCTACTAATATTCTTTCGGAAATTAAACCACGATCACAAAGTGAAATATCAAGAACACATAGCACATAAGTTTTTCTGGGAAAGCATAAAGATAAAAACCCCACTATCATATATTATGTATATCATGGATCATGAAACAATCTCATACAAAAATCTAATCCAAGATCTCTCAGTACAATACAATCGTCTCACACTGTAATACAAAAATTGACAAATTCATGTGCCAATATTCTGTCTCCAGATAGCCTGCCTCCTCTGCACAATCCCTGCAATTAGAATTCTCACAACTGAATTTGAATTTCCTAGTCTACACATGCTCATGAGCATATCCACTACATGTGTGATTGCATGAGTGCACTTCACTCAAATCACAACTGATAGCCAAACTATCCCTTTCACCTGTTATCTCAACTGGGTCTCCACTGGATCTGACATGCATGTAGTTAACAGTGGTAAATCTTCAATTTCATGTGAGATCACTGATTGTGAATTAATTAATAATTAATTCACTAAACTCTCAATAGTACAAGTTTAGTTACAACTAGTACAACTGGGCTTAACTCACTTAACTGAGTTAAACTACTTTACAACTCACATAACTACACTTATAATTTTGTCACAACTCCAACTCACTCAGTTATAAATGAGATAATAGATTAATATTTATTATCCAATTTATTTAAGGGAAAAATAAATTAGACACACATTTCGTGTTGACTTTTCAACACTCCCTCTCAACAAGAAATGGATTATCCTTCACCCCAATCCTGTCTCTATGGTATTCGAACTTGCTCCTGGTGAGAGCCTTCATCAAAATGTCTGCATTTTGATCTTCCGTAGGAATGTATTGAAGCAACATGATCTTTCGCTGCACACAATCTCTGAGATGATGATACCGGATATCTATATGCTTAGATCTATCATGAAACATAGGATTAATCAAGATTTTAATGCAACTTTGATTATCACAATAAATCACTGTTGGATCTAAATGAGAACCAAACAAACCAACCAAGATCTTTCTCATCCAGATAGCCTCACATACATCTTGACTCACTGCCATGTATTCCTCTTCTGCTAAACTGAGTGCCATGGATCTTTGTTTCCTACGGTACCAAGAAAAAACTGTAGATCTGATACTAAAGATCCCCCCTGATGTGCTCTTTATGTCCGTTGGGTTGCCCGCCCAATCTGCATCTGTGAAGCCATGCAACTTCACCTCATCCTTCTGTCTGTACCATAATCCATACTCAGATGTGCCCTTTAGATATCTCAGGACATGCTTACCTGCCTTCCAAAAGAGTTTGGTAGGCTTAACCATCGCTTGACTCAGCTGGTTAACTGCATAGAAAATGTTTGGTCTCGTGTTCACTAAATACATTAGCGAACCCACTAACTGTCGATAGACAGTAGCATCCACTACCTCTCCAGAAGTAGCATCCTCTTTCCTCCTGTTTTTTGGAAGAGGAGTATCCATGGGTTTGCAGCCCACCATGTGAAACTTACCTAGTATCTCCCTTTCATACTTGCCTTGAGACACAAAAATTTCACCATCTCACTGCCATATTTCCAATCCAAGGAAATAATGAAGAAGGCCCAAATCCTTCATCTCGAACTCCTTTGCAAGTTCATCCTCGCATGAGTGTATCAGTTGCTCATCACCAGTTAGTATTAAATCATCAACATAAAGAACAATGATTAAAATATAACCCTCCACCACAATTTGGTATAGGTTTTCATCTGCTTCACTTTTGGTGAAGCCCAGTCTGGTGAAATAGCTGTCTATCCGAGTGTACCAAGCACTGGGTGCTTGCTTCAGCCAATACAATGCTCTCTTGAGTCTACACACATGTGACTCCCTATCAAAGGTCTCAAAACCTTTTGGTTTCTCGATGTACACTTCTTCCTCAATCATCCCATTGAGAAATGTAGTTTTACCATCCATTTGATGAATGCGCCAGCCCATCTATGCTGAGAGTGCAAGGATGGATCTTATGGAAGAGTACCTTGTGATAGTTGTAAAGGTCTCATCATAATCTATCCCCTCAATCTATGAGAAGCCTCAGGCCACAAACCTAGCCTTGTATTTCTCCACACTCCCATCAACAACTTTC
This sequence comes from Picea engelmannii, assembly GCA_009831015.1. NCBI lineage: Eukaryota > Viridiplantae > Streptophyta > Pinopsida > Pinales > Pinaceae > Picea > Picea engelmannii. The sequence goes on from ML789803.1 coordinate 418,188, forward strand.
TTTACCTTGTAGATCCATCTCGAACCTACCACTGATTTGTCGACCGGTCTTGGGACAATTTCCCATGCACTATTTTTGACAATGGAGTCATACTCCTCTACCATAGCATCAACCCAAGTGGGATCCTGCACTACTTCCTAAAAGGAAGATGGTTCAGTCATAATACATTTTCTCATGAGAGCCATGTATCCAGTAAATCGATCAGGAGACTGTCTATGTATGCACTGTGATGTAGGGGCTCCTACATTCTGTGCAACATCTAGTCTCAATCTGTCAGCTTCTGTGGTGCGATTTCTGCCATTTCTGATGGATGGCTCTGCTTGAGTAGTTTGCTCCACTCCATGAACCTCCTCATGTGGCTGATCCACATCTTGAGACTTATCTTTGGGAACCAGCAGTTCCTCTTCTGCATGCAAGTCTAGCTCCCTATCAAGCGACAACTGCATGGATTTACCCTCATAAAATTTTATATCTCGTCGCATAACAGTCATCTTACTATTAGGAAAATACACACGATAATTATGGGGTGTTTCTGTGTACCCCAAAAATATCCCAACTTCAGTAGTCGAGTCCAGCTTCTTCCTGGCATCCTTGGTCACATGCACATAAACAGATGAGCCAAAAATCTTAAAATGAGAAACATCAGGTTTCTTACCAGTGAAAGATTCTTCAGGTGTACTCATGCCAAGTACTCTATGAGGACAACGGTTTTTCACATAAACTGTAGTATTGCATGCTTCTACCCACAAATGCATTGGTAGGCCCTGATCATGCAACATCACTCATGCTGCACCCACGATCGTTCTGTTCTTCCTCTTTGCGACCCCATTTTGTTGTGGGTTATGAGGCACTATGAGTTCTCTTCAAAATCCTTCTCTATTGTAGAAGTATTTGAATTCATTAGAGATGTATTCTCCACCATTATCGCTCCTTAGAGATTTCACTTGCTTCCCCGACTCTTTCTCCACCAATTATTTAAACTCACAGAACTTTGAGAATGTTTGATACTTCTTCTACATGAAGAAGATCCAGCATTTACGAGAAAATTCATCAACAAAAATAACATAATACCTATGTTTTTTTGTTGAAGCAACTGAGAATGTTCCACATACGTCTGTGTGAACTCTCTCCAGGATCACCGAGGCACGGTTCTCCTTTTCATGAAAGGTGGAATTTGCATACTTCCCCATGGTGCACCCCTTGGACTGATCTAACTGAGCAAGTGTTCCCATTGGAATTATAGTAGATATTTGCTGCATGATCTTCAAGGCTCCATGATGAATATGGCCTAATCGTCTGTGCCATAATTCGCCCTCATCTTGACTCACCGCTTTTTCTGCCTTGCTCATCATGGCAGTGCAGCCATCTACTTAAAACATGTAGAGATTCTTAACTCAAACCCCTATATTTGTGACTTGACCTGTTGCTTTATGTCACAGGAACACTTTTCCACCATTGAAAACAACGTCATAGCCTTTGACCTCCAACATTGCAACTCAAACTAGGTTTTTCTTCAGACCTGGAACATGCATAACATTTTTTAATTGAAATGGTTTACCTGACTCCCTCTGAAAGGTAATGGTACCAATTCCAATCGCACTATATCGTCCATCGTCGCCCATCTCAATATGAATTCTGAGATCTTTCTCCTCCAAGTCACTGAAAGACTCTCTATCTCTCGTCATGTGGAAGGAAGCGCCACTATCCAAATACCACACCAATCTCTATGCACTTGATGCCATGCATGCGATCAAAGAGAAGTCAAGTTCAAATTGCAAGGCAAGGGCCTCACTAGTTGTAGCTCCAACAACCTTCTTGTTCTTCCTCTTCTGCGGACAGTTAGTAGCGATATGCCCATGTTCATGACAGTGAAAACACTTCACTTTGGACAAATCCAGCTTCTTGACTTTAGACTCAGATTTTGAATGGAATTTCTTCCCCTTTCCTTTTCTTTCCTTAGTAGCCAAGGCGCAATCCTCTTCATCATCATGCTTTGATGAAGATCCATCTATGGTGTTCTTCCTGAACTCCTCCTGCACTAGATCTGACCATAGTCATTCCCAATATGGAAATTTTTCCCTTCCATTGACAGAGTCTTGATAACTGTTCCAACTCTTGGGAAGTCCTAGGAGCACCAAGCTCACCAAATCATCACCAACGACTATTATTCCCACACTCCCCAGCTCATCCTGACATTGGACAAACTTTGTGAGATATTTTGGAATGGAGTCGCCCTTTTCCATCTTGATCTTCCTAAGTTTATCTTTGAGCGCCAATTTCCTATGGTCGTTGTTGTTTTGGAATAGATCCGTCAAAACCTTCCACATTGCATGTGGTGTGGTTTTTCCATGGAGACTTGAGACAATGTGGTCTTGTACTCCCTCCAACAGAATCCTCCTCGCCTTTTCCACTTTCTTTTGCCATGCATCAAGATTTGCAATGTTTGTCGCATCCAGCTTGGGAACATCTTTGTCAATGTATTCCTTCAAGCCATTGTCTTCGAGCACTGCCTCCATCCTGTCCTTCCAAGCAATGTAGTTTGAGCTACCCTCGAGTGCATACTCCAACCTCAAGCCAATGAAAGACATTTAGATCTTGAATCAACCATAGCACCAATAAAGTCCTTCTACAAATTCGAATTTTATCCAACCACAAACTCAACTACTGCAATCATTCTTTCCCTGGGAGGTTCACACCTGACCAGTTACTAGCCTAAGGGATGTTCGCACCTCACCTATGTATAGCCTGCGAACTTTTTAAGGGATTTCGCACTATAATGCACAATGGGGTGAGGGAGGTTCGCACCTCTCCTTTAAGCAGCCTGCGAGAATCCTAAGGGAGGTTCGCACCTCTCCTTTGAGTAGGGTGTGAGATTTTTTTCTCTCAAAAATTTGCGTAGTTTTCAATACTAAGGTTTGCACCCTGCCAGAGACGGGACCTGCGAAAATACTACAATTTTTGCACCTCACTTCCGTAGCTCCATGGCTTTGATACCATGTAGAAATTTTCAATACAAATTAAGTATTTCCTGGATTCTCCTGATCTAACAATTATATGCCATTGCTAAATACATAATCGTTTCTACTAATTGTCTTGTGGAAATTAAACCATGATCACAAAGTGAAATATCAAGAACACATAACACAGAATTTTTTCTGGGAAAGCATACAGCTAAAAAAACCACTATCATATATTATGTATATCATGGATCATGAAACAATATCATACAAAACTCTAATCCAAGAGCTCTTAGTACAATACAATCATCTCACACTGTCATACAAAAATTGACAAATTCATGTGCCAATACTTTGTCTCTAGACAACTTGCCTCCTCTGCACAATCCCTGCAATTAGAATTCTCACAATTGAATTCGAATTGCCTAGTCTGCACATGCTCATGAGCATATCCACTACATGTGTGATTGCATGAGTGCACTTCACTCAAATAACAACTGATAGCCAAACTATCCCTTTCACCTGTTATCTCAACTAGGTCTCCACTGGATCTGACATGCATGTAGTTTACAATGGTAAATCTTCAGTTGCATGTGAGATCACTGATTGTGAATTAATTAATAATTAATTCACTGAACTCTCACTAGTGCAAGTTTAGTTACAACTAGTACAACTGGGATTAACTCACTTAACTGAGTTAAACTACTTTACAACTCACATAACTACACTTATAATTTTGTCACAACTCCAACTCACTTAGTTATAAATGAGATAATAGATTAATATTTATTGTCCAATTTATTTAAGGGAAAAATAAATTAGACACACATTTCTTGTTGACTTTTCAACAAATATGTTGGAATGGAATGAGCGAGAGCACAAAGAAGAAGATTACTTTGCCAGGAATGACCCGGGAACAATTATGTCTCTTCGACACTGTGGGTTACTAAAATTCTTCAAGATTCAGGGCATGAAAGCCCAGTTGATACTACTGGAGTACTTGGTTCACATGTGGGATGTGAACGAGCAGGCATTTCACGTGGGTGCTCACACACTCACCATAGATATCAAGGATATCTATTTCCTGATAGGACTATCTCGTCGTGGTTCATGGGTGACACTTATAGGAAGTAGGGGTAGAGGTGAGCCTATGAACTACTACGTCTGTCATCATTGTGTGTCAGGTACTGAGAAACATAACAGTAAGGTAGCTATCAGGGATGTCCGATATTTTCCTTTGCAGACTATCCTCTATACTATTACTCGCATGGCAAGGAGTGCAACTCCCCACATGGCTTTACAGAGTCACTTTCAGTATGCATTGGAATGTATGGAGCCCAGAGTCTTCAACTAGTGCGAAGGGGTCCTAAAAAGAATGAAGAAACAACTTACCAAGTGCAGAAGTGGTGGGTTAAAAAAATTTGGATATGGGTATATTTTGGTATCCTTCTTCCTGGAGAGGGTCCCTGTCCTACACTTACAGGTGGAGTGGGGTATACTTGCTCCACAGGATCCAAGGATGAAGAGGTGGGTAGATCTCATGGCTCGGCATGGAGGTGGTCCCATCGTTAGGCATGACAATGTCTTCTTCCAATGGATGAGGACTCTATTTCTCATGGTCGAATATTATGCATATTCCGGGGTAGATTTTCGTGAATATCTGGACTTAGCTCTTCCTGAAGGTTCCCAGTGGGGGGACATAGGTAAGAAGGAATTTTTTTTTATATAATGTTTTTGTTATTTTTAATGATATACCATGTTTTTTGCATTATTTATCTGATGAATTGATCAAATGCTCTCATCAATGAAAATGTGGGACCTTATCGGCCATCGGGATCATCTCCCATACAGAGGAACGAAGAGAAAGGTTCTATAGCATGAGTGGTTGTCGCGGACCTCGAGGCCATAGAACAGAACCTGGAGGGACTGACCATGCATGTCCCCGACGCCACCGTGGATGAGCTTCTGAGGCATTACCAACGCCATCGATCGACTTCTCCGTAAAGTAGCACGAGAAGTCACTTGTTATAGAGAGAAGCATCCTTGATGCTCTTGTACATGAAGCTATGAGCTTCACATTTTTTATATTTTGGTCTTCGTACAAAAACACGTTTTTGTAAACTTGTATCGTTATGAATATACAGCTCCTACCGGCTTACATGTTTTATGTACAAAGTGTGACTGGATGTTATAAATGTCTCAAATGTCTGTCTAACACATAATTATCCAATGCATCTGTTAATGTATTTAGACATCTAGGAATGTGTTGATATTCAATGTAATCAAAATGACGTTCCAAGAGGCGAATTCGTAAATATACCCTTAACAAAGTAGGACTCTGGATTGAATAACATTACTCAACTATAAGACTACTAATTGTGAATCGAGTCGTACAATAAGATGACAGACTCCGATTGAAACAACGTCAGTCAATAACTTGATAATTGCACTGTATTCCACGATATTGTTAGTTACACGACCAAGGAAAACACCATGTAGATTGATTAATTCATCAATAGGTGCATAGATTTCCCAAGCAGCAAACGCTAAGTTTTAAGTAATGCGACTAGCGCCATTAGTGAAGCCAATGTAGGGTAGTGAAGACACCGACATCTGGAAACCAAGCACAATGCAAGGTAAGAATTTGAAAGGTGGAAACAAAAATGAAAAAGCACACAAGAGTATGATACACTAAAAATACATAGCACTTATGCAAAAAATGATTTAAGAATAGTACTTCTTCAAGTAAAGCCCATTTCTGGGTTCACTCAAAGGGATTCCATCATAATCCACCAACTCATAAGACCCTTTCTCCAACACTCATTTCACAATATAAGGACCCCGCCACATGGGCTCGAATTTACCGCCCCCTAGCAAATCACGATCTTGCTCGTAAAGAAGAACTAGATCACCTTCAGAAAAAACACGTGGTTTGACATGATTTTCATATTCGGCTTTAACACATTTTTTCTGAGTTTCAATGACTAAGGCGACATCATGATGGGTTTCATCTAATTGTATCAAATACAAAAGGCATTCCTCTTCAGCAGAGGTGTTAGGGAGAAGTTCAACGACTAGTTTCAAAGATGTGATTTCACATTCAATCGGCAAAATTTCTTCTATACCATATACTAACTGGAAAGGTGTGAATCCTATGGAAGACTTGACAGATGTCCGATTGGCCCACAATGCTGATAAAAACATCGTGTAACAATTTGAATTATGAATTCCTACCATCTGTCGAAGCATAGTAGTGAGAACTTTTTTAATTGCTTCAACCTGGCCATTGGCCTGTGGATAATAGGGGGTCAAGTTTTCATGTTGAAGACCCAACTTTTCAGTAAGTTCAGACATCATGAAATTACAAAAATGACTACCATGATGAGTAACAATGGCTTGAGGGATACCAAATCTAGTAATGATATGATTGAATATGAACAATGTTGTAGTTTTCCTGGTATTATCAAATGTAGGAATTGCCTCGGCCCATTTAGTGAAATAATCCACAACTACAATAATGTATCCATGCCCCCCGGTCGAGTGAGGGTTACATGTCATGAAGTCAATGCCCAATTTAGTGAATGGACCCATGGAAACTAAAGGGTGAAGAGGAGCAGGGTGAGATCAGATCTTATTGTTATAGGTTTGACAAGTGTGGCATTTCTGGACAACAGTAATGCAATCCTTAAACAACGAAGGCCAGAAATAACCAACTCGTAAGATCTTTTGGGCACTGGCATACCCAAACATATGACCACCACATGCTCCAGAGTGATAGTCATTCAAATATTTCTCAGCTTCATCATAGGTGAGACATCATCGAAATACGAAATCAATACCATGGCGGTAAAGGGTATCACCAAGGAAAATGTATTGATGGGCTTGATACCAGACACGACGACGATTTGTACTAGAAATATCAGGCCGAAAAGTTTGGGTTTGGAGATAGATGATAATATCTTTGTACCATATGTCATCAGAACTTATCATAAAGAGGGATTCTTTAGGTAAGGAATCCTCTACCACAGTTTTTGTCTTAGTAGAGGGAAGGTCACATATCAATTCGGAAAAAACCAAAGACTTCTTTGACTTGGCATGTTCAAACTTCAAATCAAACTCCTGGAGAATAACTGTCCATTTAGATTACTTTCCCCCCAGCAAGTGTTGAGTAAGGATATGTTGCATGGCTTTGCAATCGGAAATGACTATGGTTCTGCGTAATAAGATGTAGTGACGAAAATGTTGAACAACCTGAACAACTGCCAAGGCTAGTTTATCCACATGTAAATATTTGGTTTCGATAGTCGTGAGACTCTTAATCAAGTAGTATATAACATGTTCATCATGTGAATCCTCCTCTTGGATTAAAACCATAGAAATGGTAGAGTCTGAAGCATCTAAGTACAGGAACTAATCTCGACTATAGTCAGGTGGAAACAATAGCGGCGTAGCATGGAAGGAGGAGGTAGATTAAGAATATCCTCAACCTTCAAGGGGTCTACCTGAATCCCATGTATAGACATGATAAAACCAAGATGTCGGTCAGATTCCACAAAAAAAACACATTTATATGGATTCAAATGTATGCGATAATAATGACAGCGTAGGAAAATGGCCCATAAATGTGTCGGGTGATCTTGACGATGCATGGAATGTGTTGGTAGATCATCTAGATAGGGTTGTACAATGTGATTAATATCATGAAAAGTGTAATACATAGCACATTGAAAAGTTTCCCCAGCGTTTTTGAGACCAAAAGGAAGTTTTCGGTATGCAAAGGTTCCCCAAGGGCAAATAAAAGCAGTCTTATGTTGATCCATTGGTAAAATATTGATTTGATTATAACCGGAGAAACCTTCTATCAAGGAGAATATTTCACTCCCGGCACAATCATCAACAATCTGGTCAACGAAAGGGGTTGGATAATTTTCCTTGGGAAAAGCTTTGTTTATATCCCTATAATCTACACAAACACTGATCATGCCTTGTTTCTTGTTAATCGGAACAAAATTGGACACCCAATCAGTTAAAGCCATAAGATAGACAAAGTCAGATTTAAAATGTTTTTCAACTTCAAGCTTAATAGTAGCGGCTTTACGTGGATGTACCTGGAGAAGTATCCATCGAATGGGTTTAGCATTCGAGTAAGTCTTAATCTCATGCACAACAATATCAGGATAAATACCAGACATTTCTTCATAACTCCAGGCAAAAACGTCACAGAATTCTTCGAAAATGGCTTTATAAGTGGAGACCTCATCAGTAGAACATGAGGCACTGATATGAACATTTTCCATGAACCTGGGTTTAATAGATATGTCAAGAAAAACGGTAGGTGAAATGTTACTCGAGTTCCCTTCATACAAAACATTGTGTGTTGACTCAGGAACAAAAGAAATAACAACAACAATATACGGAGTCGAAATCCGTTGGTAACTCTCTATGGTCTCATGTTCTAGGAAGATAATAGAACGATGATGCCCATCGTCCCATGGAGTATCTTCCATATACATGACCGACATGATCATCTCATCAGTAGGAAATATCACATGGAATGGATCGGGAGATGTATCCCAAAGAGAAGGAGGAGAAGGAGTTGTCGATTGAATAACTTGATAAGTTGATTCCACTGGACTAAAAGGCATCCTGTCACCGTAACAGAGATAATCACCAGAGTTAGGTACTATCCACGGGTCATAAGATTCATGGGTTTCATGAACAGAGTTTAAGATCATGTTAATTGAGGCGACAAAAGGAGGACGAATATCAGGTGGTTGAATAGGTAAAGTACCCATCAAGGTTGAATCTTTTAAAATACCCATGCCGACATTCTCATAACTGAGAGGTGTTTTTGAAATAAAAGGAACATTGCTAGTACGTGAATCAGAATTAAAGAAGGCCAGTTGATCAATAGTAATGAGTTTTCCTTGGTGTGGGAAACGTAACACTCGAAAAAGAGTAGAAACAACTGCATGCATGGAGTCAATCCAGCTACAGCCAAGTAGAAGGTTATAATCGAGAGGTGCATCAAAGACCTCAACCTCGACGTTAACCACTTTACCTTATAACGTAATAGACAATGATGAAAGAACACCGTAAGGTTTAAACCCTGTACCATTGAAACATTTAAGAGCATTGTGTGACTCGGTAAGGGCGGGAGAGCCAATAGATTTCCAACAAGTGATGGACATAATGCAAGTCGAGGCTCCTTCGTCAATAATGGTCCGACATATATTCTTATTTTCCACAACCACTTGGATATGAAATGCTAATTGAGGAGGAAGCCTTGGAATATGATCTTCCAAGTCAAATATTATTAAATTAGTATCGGTAGGATCAATTCCACCAATAGGATTTAAACACTCCTTTTGTCGAGTAGGACAACTTTGAAGGAATTCGAGAGCTGACATCGCAGAGGGTGCTTGCAAAAGGTCTTCTACAATACTGTATTTTTTGGCAGCACGTGCATGAGGATTAAATGAAGACTTTCGAACAACACCCTTGGGATGGGGACGAAGAAATGTATCTAGACCCGGTCATTCGATATGAAGAGGAACATTTGGAGGTGAAGTTGGGGGAGGAGGTTGAACCAATGGAGGTGGTAAATCATCAACTTTCTCTTTCGATGGAGAATAATCTTTGGCTCGAGTTGCGACTGGAACTTCATTCTTCTTGGAGTCACCAGTACACATAAGCACATAAGACATGGTAGAGGGAGAAGGTTGGTCATGAATGACCAATTAGGCTTGTTGTTAAGAAGGAAAAGGTTGTGACAAAATGGCGGGTGTAGGAGGCTTCCCGGTCCCTTGTTGGAACTTAGTAACCTCATCACGTCATGTACAATATTTTGTATAATGGTTGTCACCATAGATAAGGCAAGGATAACACGGTTTATGTTTGTCCTTGTCATCAGCAGGTTGTGTTTTGGGTTTTTCAGATTGTTGATTATTATTTTTTTCCTCCTTATTCTTAGCCTTCCCTTTCTTTTTATTTTTATTTTTACCAGTAGGTGTAGATTGAACCGAATTAAATTCAGAAGTTTTACCGGGGGAAGGAATAGGAGTAGGAGTATTTTGTACATTACAAGTGGTAGACTTGGGATTGGTATGACTGACTTATGTAGACTGAGTTTCATCATGAAAGGTGACAAGCATGCCATCAACAACATGAGAAGCTACTAGAGGTGTTGGGGTATGATTCATAGAAGGACAAGGAGAATCAAGGATCAAGTCGTATAAGGTGCCCATTTGCAAATAAACAAGATCTAAATATTGAGCATGACTAATCACCTGCTCTTCAGTGACGACACCACACATGGAGACATCACAAGCTATGGTCCCAATGAGTGATTTGGTAAACCACTCAGCCAATAGTTGATTAGGAAGGGGAAACTTGACTAAGCATCTTCTCCTCCACTCATGTATATGGTCAGAAATATGAGTGGACGAGGATTGTTTAAAAGAACTCAAAGTTTTGGTTCCTGTCTCGTATCGAATTGGCAACTGGTAATGCATTAAGAATGCCATGGCCAGAGTGTTAAAGTCATTAAAGAATCCTTGTGGTAATTAAATATACCATTTGGTTGCTGAACTCGTAAGAGTTCATTGGAAAAGTCGTAATCTTATAGATTCATCCATCAATGATTTGGACAAACACCAAATATGGAAAGTGATGCAACACCCCTACCTCAACAAGTTATGCTCAGCCTCCCAGTATAAGGATCATTCTTAGTCTCCCATTTGAGTCAAAGTGACTCCTTTAGTTCCCACTGGAACCTTCAACACATGAGTGTATATCCACAGGTCCTTTTCAGAAGTTACGCCTGCGTGAACGAGCACAAGGTGCGAACCTCCACTCCATGTGACCAATTGATGTGACCACAGTCTTCACCTGAAAAGGTATTTCCGGTTTCGCAACTTCGCGATTCCTGTTGTGAGTCCTTCTAAATCCTTCAATCTCTGAAACCCCCAAAAGGCTAATGGTTCACTAAATACTCCCTTGACTTCTCTTGATGTGACCCTCGACTGCGACTTGGGCCAAATCTTTTGGCACCTTGGGATTTTGCATGTCAGGGAATTGCAATGCAACTTTATCTCTTCACCCGATAGTTGAAACCACGATACTTCCTTGCCACAAATCAACGGTTTTGAGCCTCCCACGATCTGACAGTCTTGATCCTATCAGGATTTCGTGAATCGGGAGTTTGCGACTCTCGACTCTGAGCCACAACTTTCTCCACACCCCAAATTTTGAAACGAAGCAATTCAAGCACAAGATCAATGACCCTCGTTGATCCAGATTTGATAGCTACTATCCCTCTTGAGCTTGTGAGTGCTTAAGGAATCTCTCCTTAACCCTTTTGGTGATCTACAAGATCCAACAGTCCACGGAACTTTGGAAATTCTCCTTCAGATAATTTCAACCGTCCGTTCAGAATTCTCAAATACTCCTGGCCAAATGCCTTGGCATCTTTTCCTCTTGAACTTGGCTTCTGTGAGGTAATTCCAAAACTCGTCCTTCCTTCGAGTTCTTCAAGGTCTCTATCCCTCCTAAGCTTACACTTTGCTGCAACTCAAGGTTCAAAATGATTCTTGCATGCACTCCTTGCGGCATTCACAAATAACCTCTTGTTATTTCACACCTCCAACTCTGCACACTCCTTGCAACAATAATTATTCAATATCTCTCCTTGGTTGATAAAGTCTAAGACTTCAACGAGCCTGCACACACCTTGCATGGCTTTGTGCTATAACTACACTTATGTTGGTATGAGAACAACGATATCTCTCCTGAGCTTTTCTTTTCTGAGATAAAACTTAGAACCTCGTCAACACACTCCTTGCGGACTTTCACTACACTCCTTGTAGAAATTATCAGGACGAGAAACAATTGAAACTCATACTCCTCATCTCACGGACTTCATACATTCAACATGAGCATACATACACACAGCATTGAAACAAATGCATAACAGAGAATCTGAGCAAACTCTAAACATACCATTCAATATATGCAAACAGTATTCATCACAACACCATGAAATTGGATCAAAGCTTCCTTATATTAATCCAAGTGTATCTGTACATGGGTTCAATAGAAACAACTATCTGCTTATACAATTTCTACAATCTATGTTCTTCTCTTCTCTTGATCTACAACTCTAATTCTTATAATGAGATAATTGTTACAATAGAATACATATGAGGGATATTTCTAGAGTTTTCCCTCCTACAACTCTAACTATCTAATCGAATTAAAGATTACATCTACCTTACATTTATTACAATAAATTCCATAACCAACAGATGAGAGCAACCGCTCAAGATCTGCGTTACAATCTCTAAACCATAAATGCAAATTCATCCTCCTAGATATTAAATTAATGCTCTATCTTTCAAATTCAAAACATTCTCAAAATGTGCGTTGGTGCATTTCCAACGATCCTCTGCTTTGCGCTTGCTTTGCTGGCTTGCTTACGATGCTCCTGCATCATACTCCTCTAGTTGAAAAATTCATGAACTCTCCTGTTCATGATCTCCTGCATAGTCTTTCCATGTTTCTGGATATTTTCTTCACTTTCCCAACTGGCATCCTCAATCGAGTGTCCTTTCCATTTTATCAAATACTCAAAATACATCTTCCTCCGGGTCTTCTTGTTAATTCCATGATCAATGCTCTTTTCCATCTGTGGCTTTTCAGATACAGGCATCTGTCTGACCCACTGAAATTCTTTCTGGTTTTCTTCTTTTCCTGCTTCACCTGCTTTGTAAGGATATAGATCGACTACATTGAATATGGGTGATATGCCCACACCATCTGGCAATTCTATTTCATAAGCATTTTCCTCAAATTTTCTCAAAATTTTACACAGCCCTATCTTTTTCATCTTCAGTTTATTATATGTTCCCCTTGGTAATCTTTCTTTTCTTAGGTGTGCTAAGACCAAATATCCCACTTTGAACTAAAGTTCTCTTCTGTGTTGATCTGCTTTGCACTTGTATTCCTGGTTAGAATATTGCAACCTCTCTCTGATCCTACTGTGGAGCTCTTGCATCTCTACTGCAAAATTCTCCAGCACTTATGAACTCACTCTAATCTAAGTCTCTCAAATCAGATACTCCTATCGGTTGCATTCCATACACTATCTAGAATGGGCTATGTCCTGTTCTTCTATTAGGTGAGTCATTATATGCAAATTCCGCTTGTGGCAAAATCTGATCCCACTGACTGTGATGTTCAGCTACTAAAATCCTCAATAAATCTACCAAGCTTCAGTTTACTACCTCAGTTTTTCCATCCGTTTGAGGGTGATATGCTGAGCTAAAACATAAATATGTCCCTAGATTCTTCCATAGTGTCCTCCAAAAATGACCAACAAATTTGGTATCTCGATCTGAAAAAATACTCTTGGGTAAACCATGAAGTCTAACAACTTCTCTAAAAAACAAATTTGCAATATGTGTTGCATCACTCATTTTCTAACATGGAATGAAATGTGCCATTTTTTAGAATCTGTCGACCACCACAAATATGGAATCACAACCTCTCTGTGTCCTCGAAATTCCTAACATAAAATCCATGTTTACCATGTCCCACAACCTCTCTGGTACTGGCAATGGTTGATACAATATTGTATTCTATCTTTTTCCCTTTGCATGCTAGAAAATTCCACATTTGTTGACAAATTTCTTGACATCTATCCTCATCCCTAGCCAATATTACAAATTGTACAGTTGCACAAAGGTTTTTTCATGGCCGATGTAATACCCCAAGGACGTGCCCCAATTGCATAATGAATTGTAATTTTATTTTATAGGCTGGTGAGCCAAGCTTATCTAAGTTGATGGGCTTATGTGTTATTAGGCCAAAGAGCCTAAGTGTTGAAGGCCAAGAGCTTGATTTTTGTACATGTAATGATGCACATTATTAATATAAAAACACCTCGGTGTGTGGATCGACCACGATGAATGAGTGATGGGGGACTAAGCTTCCACAAAGTCTGGGTATGGGAGAGGGGGCTGAAAGGTTGGGAGAAGGGATAAGCTTAGGATTTTAAGACCCTGGGGATAATAATTAAATATTATTCCAAAGCTGTGTAAATGTTTATATTTTATCCTAAGTTCGTAGAAGGGGGAACGTCTACAAAATGGGGAGCATGCAGCGCCAGGCAGACAGGTGTTGACCTGGGTGCATGCAGTTAAAACCAGAGAAGTGAGTCGTGTTGGGGGTTCCACCTTCCAGTCTCCATCCTCCGTTTGAACTCACGGGTGTCCAGGATCAAACTTTGTTTTCGGTGTTTGTTCTGGGAAATCCTTACCTAAACCGTTAAGTCTCTACGTGGGATCCTTGTACACCTCATGCATCCCTAAAACCTAAGCTATGAGTATTTCCTATATTGTTGGTTGGGAGAACCGAACATCCCATAATTGCTAAGATTTATTATTTTGTAGCATCTATCTGTCACCATTTTGGGAAATCCTGTGTTTGTATTTCCCATGGACTGTTGTGGCCACACAGTGCTTGACTACGTGTGGCTTGCTAGCCAGTGTATGTTCGTGTTGAGCCTCATAGTTTCGCGACTGCGTCGGAAACCAATTTAAAGGAAACAAGTTGTCTGGCCTAAGTGTAACACTCTTTCTAGGTGAGGGAGGTGGTTGTGGTTGAAGAGGCGGGTTTCCAAGCCTGTGAGCGACTCTCTCCAGGTGAGAGAGTGCACAGAGGAAGTGAGAACTCCTGGAAGGGGTCCTGTAGCTGCTACAAAACTTTGAGACTTCCAGTCTGGTTTGTTGCTGAAGCCCAAGGAAAGGGAGGTTTATCAGCCGAAGAATTGTCTTGGTGATAGTGAAGGTGTATACTCCTGGGGTGGGACAGGTATGTGGGGAATGAGAGTCTGTGAGCAATGGACATAAGTGGCTCCTGGGAGAAAATCATTCCTCTGTAATTGTGTGTCTTCCCATTGACCTTGCCTAGCCTAGGATTCCTTGCCCAGTGGAGCTTAGTCCCAGCTTGGGGGTGACCTACTGCTGAGAGTGATGAGCAGCGCGGTCTAAGGATGGGAGGTTCATGGAAGGTTTGCATGCAGTTGGTGGAATTACTACAGTTTCAAAGATAAGTATCAGTTTGTGCTTAATATTATGTTTTGCATGCCTGTGATGCTTATATGTTATCATGTATTCTGTTGCGCATATGAATTATTGTTAATGTACTTGATGATGTGTAATAGCATTAATCATGCGCTTACTCTAATTTGTTTAGTTAAATCTATTAATTAAGTTTAATATGCATGTTTTATATATGAGTATGAGAATGTTCCACATAGTAGCATTTCCCGGCAAGTGGGTTAATGGTCGGGGACGTTACAATTTCAGTATTAGAGCTCAAAAGGCTAAGTTAAGGTGGTGCAAGGTATCATTGCCCAGCCTATTGGTGGTCGGTAATGTTACAATCTGGTATCAGAGCCATGGTTACAATACTGAGCTTGTATGGGCCATGTTAGTGGAAGTTGAAGCAAGAGTTTCGAAAAGAATTGTTGTCAAAGTAGACAAAATTTGAGTTATGAGACAAGGTCTCAATGCTGAGCCTGAATGGTCCGAATAAGTGGTCATTAGACCCAAGGTTTCAGGTGGAAATGTTTTTGGAAGAACCAATTTTTGGACATTAGAATGTTCCTGACTGCGAGGGAGTCACTTGGCTATGTTACGAAGCTCAGGAGAAGTAGCGGTATTAGAAAACCGCAATCAGGTGGTATATGGCCACAGAGAGAGATAGAGCTCAACACCAAAAGTGTTAGAGCCGTATGATCTATTCGGGAGGAAAGGAGAACCCTCACGACCGTCAGATCTGGATAAGGTGCAGGAGAGTTATCCTGGAAACCTTTCGAGGATTCGAATATCAGGAGAAATGAGGTGTCTGATGCACGAAATATCGATACCCGAAACTCCAAAAACTCGAGAAAGTTCTACACCGTAAATAGGAGGATGAAAACTTGACCATTGGATCAAGAAGAAGGTAGATCGTAATTTCAGAATTTCGTCAATAGAGAGAAACGAGATGTGTGGATGCACGAACTTTCGATGCCCAAAACTCCAAAACGAAAAGTGAGTAGGGTGGGACCCGATGACATCATCGAAGGTGACGTGGACCTCCCTGGATATTCCACATGCCACTTCCTTAGTTGGTGAAAGTTATACTATGTGGGCCCGAAGGGTAAAGTAGATCAAAATTCCGAATGTCGGAAGATTGGGGAGAAGCAAGTGTGGGAACTCCCGAGGTCCGAAGTCCTGAACTCTCGAGGTCCAAAGTCCTGAACTCCCGAGGTCCAAAGTCTTGAACTCTTGAAACATTGAAGACGAAAATACCACAGTGGATTTCAGTCGTTGGATGATGGGTAAACATGGACTGTTGATCCACTCGAATTCGTGAGTTCAACAATTGGAACTCCGAGAGATAGTTGTTTGTGCTTTGAAATCTCTGAAGGAAAAAGCCTGAGTAGCACCTAGTAGTTTAGCATTTGGTCACGGCCCGTAATCGCATGGGTTGGGGACTAAGAAAAAATAAAGGGGGGGGGGATATCACCCGAAAGTTACAGAGCTGAGAAGAGCTCGGAAGATTCATGAAATTGAAACGTTTTCTTAAATCGGATTGGTTTTGAATGTGTGGAATTTGTTAAGGAGAGATATGGCCAGAAAAATTATGGTTGTCTACACGTTGTGATTGTAGAATTTTGACGAGTACTAGAACCGATTAGAATTTCCACGGAGTGCAAAGAAATGGAAGAAACAAAGAATGCTTCCAGTTCCGAAAACAAAAGGGAAGGAATGGACGTCCACTTGGGATTTGAAGGATCAAACTCTAATGGGCACGAAAAAGAGATAGATAAGGAAGGAAATACGAGGAAGATCATTGAAGAATTGTAGAAAGATGCCCAAACTCGTCGAGTAGATAGCAGAAAGCTCCGAAAAATTTCAGGAAAAACAAGGTGAATTCAACGTAAAGTTGTTAAAGAGTTTGGAGAGAATAGAAATGAAGTTGGATAAGGGGAGTGACTTGAGAAGAATAGGGAGTCACTGAACTTCTGAGGGGAGAAGCAGATCAAGGAGTGCTGGTAGAAACCATCATCACTCCCAAAGTTGCTCCAAGAGAAGGGAACACAGTAGTTCAAGCCCATCTCCTACCAGAAAGCACAGGAGATCTGGAGTGGATGAATTGAAGGGAGAGATGAACAATATTAAGCCTCCTACATTTGATGGAGAACATAAGAAGGAGGAAGATGTCGAGACATGGTTGTTTGGCATGAGAAAATATTTCCAAATACAAAATTATTCCTCTCATACAGAAGGAAGAATTGCGATGTATCAACTGAAAGGAAAAGTATCCATGTGGTGGGATCATCTTGTGCAAGTGCAGCACATTAGAGAGAAAAATATCACTTGGAAGGAATTCAAGAGGTATTTCGAGAAGAAATACTTGACTAAGATATATTATGATAGAAAAATGAAGGAGTTCTTTGAACTCAATCTAGGAAGCATGACCATTGATGAGTATGAACGAAGGTTTCTGGAATTGTTGAAGTATGTTTCGTTCATCAAAGATGAGACTGTCAAAATTCAGAGATATCTAAGTGGATTGCCAGCTTCCATTGGTGACAAGATTCAGTATGATGACCCAAAAACTATGGAAGAAACGATAAGGAGGGAGAAATTCTTATATGAACAACAAAAAGAAAAGCCTAACTACCAGAAGGCTTGGGAAGACAAGAAGAAGTTCAAGAAAGAGAAGAGGCAGAAAGGAACTAAGTCATCCTTTTTCAGAAACAGTCCTTAGGGACAACCATCTTTTAGAGAACCCAAAAAGGATGAAATGGGTGGACAAATGCCAAGACAGACACCTATGGAGTGTTGGGGATGTAAAGGAAACCATAAGTATAGAGATTTCCCCCACAGAAATGATAAAGTGAGAGTTTTCCACAATGTTCAGCAAGATGAAAAAGTGGAGGACATGGGCAGTAGAATGCCAAGGATCTATGCGGCCCTGGACAACAAGCGAGCTGAATTTTAGTTGCACATGATTGAAGTGAAAGGTATGATTAACAACCGACCATTTACTATTTTAATTGATTCAGGGGCTAGCCATAGTTATATAGATCCTAGAGTGGTGGAAAGTTTGCATTTATCGAGAATCAAACATGAAAAGTCTTGGTTAGTGTAGCTGGCTATAGGAACCAAGAGGAAATTCAATGAGTTGGTTAACTCTTGTCCTATGGACATGAATGGAATGAGCACGAAGGTTGAATTGAACATTCTGCCTTTAGTCTCTTATGATTGTTTAATTGGGATGGACTGGTTGGAACAGCACCATGCCATCCTGGACTGTCATAAAAAGGCATTCACTTTCCTGGATGAGGAAGGGAATCGGAAAATAGTCCAAGGAATTCCCAGAGTTGTTTCTATCAGAGAAATCTCAGTAGTGCAGCTGAAGAAGTGCTACAGAAAAGGTTGTCAATTATTTGCATCCCATGTGGAGGAAACACCTAAGGATAAGGTGTCAGGTATCGAAGACCATGCGGTACTAAAAGAGTTTGAAGAGGTATTTTAGGAGGTATGAATATTACCTCCGAAGAGAGATATTGACTTCTCTGTAAACTTGATGCCTGGAGCAGCTCCAGTATCGAAAGCTCCTTACAGAATGAGTACTCCAGAGTTGAAAGAACTACAATTGCAGCTTGAGGAGCTTCTGAAGAAGGGGTACATATGCCCAAGCATGTCACCTTGGGGTGCCCCAGTTCTGTTCATAAAAAAGAAGGAAGGAATGTTGATATTATGTATCGATTTCATACAATTGAACAAGGTAATTATAAAGAACAAGTATCCTCTGCCGAGGATTGATGACCTCTTCGATCAGTTGAAGGATGTGAAGATATTTTCAAAGATAGACCTCAGGTCAGGATATCACCAGGTAAGGATAAAGTATGAAGACATTAGCAAGACTGCCTTTAGAACAAGGTATGGTCATTACGAGTTCACAGTGGTGTTGTTTGGGCTGTCAAACGCACCTGTTGTTTTTATGTGCTTGATGAATGGTGTGTTTAGGGACTATCTAGACAAGTTCGTCATAGTCTTTCTAGATGACATTTTGGTGTATTCCAAGTCAGAGGAAGAGAATGAAAAACATCTTAGGATGGTGTTGCAGGTGCTAAGAGAGCACCAACTGTATGCCAAGATGAGCAAGTGCTCATTTTATCAGGAATAGATCCATTACCTGGGGCATATTATTTCAAAGGATGAGATAGTTGTATATCCTGAGAAGATTGAGGCCATTATAGAATGGTCAGCGCCCAAGAATTTGATAGAAGTCATATCCTTTATGGGTCTAGCGGGTTATTACAGAAGGTTCATCGCAGGATTCTCAAGAATAGATCACTCTATCACTTCCCTGCAAAGGAAGGAGAAGAAGTTTCAGTGGACAGAAGATTGTGAGAAAATCTTTCAGCGATTGAAGCAACTGTTAACCAGTGCTCCAATCCTGAGGATTGTAGATCCAAATGAAGATTTTGTGGTATGAACCGATGCATGCAAAGAAGGACTGGGAGGATTCCTCATTCAGAATGGGTTTGTAATCTGTTATGAATCCATAAAGTTGAAAGATCATGAAAGGAACTATGCAACTCATGATTTGGAGTTAGCGGCCATTGTTCACGCTTTGAGGAAATGGAGAAATTACCTCATGGGAAGGAGGTTTGAATTGAGAACAGACCATAACGATCTGAAGTATTTGTTTGATCAACCAACCTTGAACGCTAGGCAGAGCAGGTGGTTCGAATTTCTCTGTGAATAAGATTTTGATATCAAGCATATCAAAGGGAAGGAGAATAAAGTGGTTGATGCACTTAGCAGGAGAGTACACTAATTATATGCTACATCCATTAGCATGTATCAGACTGATATAAAGAGCAGAGTTTTGGAAGCTGCAAGCGCTGACTTGCAGTACAGGGAATTGGTAGCGAAGCTATAGCAAGATAAGACGCTGGAAGGAGTGGAATATTATAAGCTAGGAGTTGATGGAATACTTTTGTACAAGAAAAAAGTTTATGTATTGTTGGCGGGCAAAATTGATCGTCCGTCAACAGGAAGAACGATTCTGGTCTGGGGTTGTCTAAATAACCCAAGCCATTTGGTATAACTCATTCTGACGGGTTTAATGGCTTCGTTAGCAAATCTAAGAATCCTAAAAGAAACAAATAAAAGAAATAAATAACTAACTAATTACTAAACACTACATATATATGTACACATTCTCTAATGTAACTGTAATAGGTGTATTTAAGCAGAAGATATACAAATCTAGTTTATGTACATGATTTACAAACTGCAAGTTTTAATCGAAACTTACAAAAATCAATGTGAAAAATGATCGCTTCTAGGAAGCAGATAAAGAAAGCACATAAAAATAAAAATAAATTCCTTTATAAATTTGAGAAAAATTGTAAAAATTTCAATGAAACATGAACATGTGGATAGTCAAAATCTAAACCATACATTCTAGTTTCAGTGATATGTAAATGATAGAAAAATACAAAGAAGCTAACCTATCAGTGAGTTAGTGAGGTGTATCCAAGAATTTGCATGAGTGGCGAACATCCAACTACCATGTCCAAGAGAGAAATCTGCAATGAACCTTATGATTGTTCTAAATAAATTCAGAACATATATTGGCAGCTTAAGTTTTAATGACAGAAAATGATACACAAACATAAACCTGTGATCTCATAATTACATATGATTGTAGCGAGATAAATCTGAAAGCAACCTATGCATATTATCATTCAATTAAAACTCAAAGAGAAATCCTATTATTTTTATTAAAGATATGATCACAACATTTATATTTTGAGAAGCAAGTTGTAGATGGTATTTATAATATAAACATGATGCACATCATAGATCACTTAATCTAAAGATATCATACCTACACATGTAACTCGATTAACAAAACATAAACAACAACATTATAAGCAAGAGGCTAAAGCCAAAATGCATATATGTCGTTCTATTAAGTTCTGGAATCACTTGTCCATCTCTTGCCCTTAGCCAAGATGATCCTTCCTACAAAAGTATGAAGTATTTAAAGAGTTTACAAAGGTTAAACTTCATATCTTCCAAGATAGGATCAGATCTGAAAAAGATTTAAAAGTTACAAATATAGAGGGTCCAAAAAACCACTCAATATCAAACTGGATCTTCAAAAATTATGAAAGTTTTGTTTTGATTTACAAAATAAGCCAAAAGAGATGGCTAATTAACTAAGTCCAACAATGCTCCAATTCACAAGATACACCTTATCCTGAAAGAAAAACAAAATGTGCAAATTAGATATTTATTTAACTAACAATTTCCAAATTTTTATATGAGAAATTGACTTGGCTACAGAATCTCTTGATTCTGTAGTCAGTCTTATTTTTAACAACTGAAATCTAAATCAATCTAGATTAATTAGAAAAATATCCATAAAATCATAACTAAGATAAAAAAAAAAAAATCTTACCATTCAATTGAAAACTAAATTCAAATCACAAAATCTCAGAGTTGATCACAGCCTTGACACAATCAACATTTTTTATTATGACATTGCCAGTCCTTTTCAAATGTTTTCCTTGCCTTTGTGCACTGATATTGAGCTCACGGTTTTCAATTGTTAATGAGTCATTTTGAGCCATAAGAGCCTTGATCTTTTATTGAAGTATGGGGATGTCTGTGTAATACAGACCTATCCAATATACACTTCACAATTTACAGCAGGGGCAAGTGTTTGAGGAAGCACATGACTGTGTGTTAAAACACTACCACCATCCACTGCCAGTCGTTGGTTGAGTTTAATTCCTAGAAAATCCTTGTTGTGTTTTAGGCACGGTGGTGGGTTATTTACATAATCAAAAGTTTGACTGAGATCCGGTTTAGAGTAATTTGGGTCTTCATCTGCCAGGAACATTTTGATTTCAGAATCAGAGCTTTCATGGACCTCGATCGATTTGATCGAGTTCACATGAGATTTTGATCTATTTCGTAGGCTCCTCGAGATTAGTTTCCCAACCCCTTTTTTATTAAACCCTCGCATGTCTTGACTTTTCTTTGACTATTTGGAAGGGTTTCCACTAGTATATTTTAGGTTAAGACTAGGGCCAACAACTTGTTTATGCTAAGGAAATTCAGTAAGCTTGGAGCTGACATCTTGTTGCTCACACACAGACTGATCGGGTGTAGTCCTTTCACAAGGGTTTTTACACAAGAGATCTGGCTTATCATTGGAAGGAAAAAGAGACCTCTCTAACATAGGTTTATCAACCACAAGAATATCTACAGGGTTTACTGCAAAAAATCCATTGCAAGTCATGAAAGAATCCCAATCATCATCAAGTAGTTTCAGATGATGGACTATCAACAACTTAATGAACCCATGATGAAATAAGTTGGAATCCAATTTCTTCCTTTTATATCTCTTTGACATCTTATATAAACTTCTTAATAAGTAAAAAGGCATGTTTAACTGGAAACCGATAAAATTCATTAGCAATCTTATGTGATAAAGGAAGACGAGGCTGTAGCGACCTTCACAAGTAACAAATTTCCTTAACACTGCCAATAGACCGTGCCATCTATCTTTCAACAGAGAGAGTGGCATACCTTTATCAGAACATTGAATTTTTCGAGAGGTGACGAACAGATTCCATGGTACCTCTTCCAACTTTGAATTTTTAAACCATTTTTGGCCGGTGAGGAAGAGGCACGTTGCCTCGCTCAGAAATTCCTCGGTGATTTCCAATTGAATATCACCTACTTTGGCTCTGCATCCATCAAATGTGAGGGTGAACCCTTGGGCTGATTGTAAGTTATAACCCTGGAATTTCTCGAGAAACCCTGATATTTAAGGTCTTCACTCCCATCATCACACAATAGCAAAGTTTTGGGGCCATTTGGCTCAATCCGTATGACCGACGCCATAAGGGTTGGACATACAATCACAAGGCGACTAGAACTCACTGTGAGCATAAGGGGTAGCAGAAACAGAGGGAGGCCAGTGCAAATAACAAAGGAATAAAACCCACAGTTACCCTAGCGCGACCAAAATGAGAAAATAAGGGGTTTAAGGCCATGCAAATCAGGTGTTTTGGGTAATGAATGCCCTGAGTACAGAGAGAAACCCAAGACTCTATTTTGTAATGATGGAACTGTCGATTCGAACTGCCACTTCAAACAGAGTACAGGGTACGACCAAGTTATGTTTAAATCTCATCATATGTAATGGGTACCTTGATTTGCCAAGGTTAGGAGAGGTTGTGATCCAAAAATCAAAATACCAATCAAAAAGATTTAAAATCGAAAATGATCTACTAAGAACATTAAATGAAGAAGCTTATAATCTTAATGCCAATCTATTCTTGGTGTATTTACAAAGTACTCAATATATAGCTTATAATCCAGGGGCAACTCAAAACAAATGTTTTATTGATATATGATAAGCTTCAAAGTGAAACAACATTCATTAAAAGAGTTGTAAGAACATTGACCCTACATAAACACCAAGCCTTGGATATAATTGCAATATGATTATAATTTTTAATGTTTCATTCATGCTTTCAGTGATGAATGAAGCATGAAAATGGAAAAATAAAATAGGAATAATCAAAACATCTTTTTTACAACCAAATAGTCACCTTCAAATAGAAATATTTACATGACGAAGCATAGACAACTACAGGTATTGTTATTTGTCACTTTAAAAGGAAAAAATCGTGTAGGGCTACCAACAATGGCGACTTACTGGGAGAAGCAGTTATCTTTGCATCATCAACGAGTTCATGTTAGGACTATTCAGAATGATTACAGATCAAAAACAGCTGAAGGACATCAAGCATCCCAACAATCATTACACGGTCCAGGTTCAGATATCTTCCTGTTCAAATGAAATCTGGTGACAAATTTTAAAAATGAGAGCAACAATGTTCAAGCCAATGGCTCTGATACTGTTGATAGGGCCACTGCTGCCAGTAGGTGTCCATAGCCTCGACAGGGATTTCAATTAACCCACTTTGACACCTCTATCTTGTCCAAGAAATTTTAGTTCAAAATGAAGGATACTTATGACCAATAAAAAAATTTATACCTGACAATTTTCTTGAACCTGACATTGCTTCGCTGCCAATGGGCCTGTTCAGCACCCCGACGAAGTTGTCTTGGAATGATGCATGCATTTACCCACTGCTAGCAGACCTGTTCAGTATCTTGGTGAGTTTACAAACACTTCCCACAACTCTCGAGAAATTATTTACAATCTCATATAAGTTTAAAGATACTCAGAAGAGCGGGGTGATGCTGAAAATTTCATTCTTTAGAACACTTGTCATTTTCCAACCTTTAATTTTTTTCTTAATCACCTTCATTATGATCTGAAATTAGTCTCTTGATGAAACTAAATTTTCGAGGATAGGAAGGCATACTTGAGTTACTTTTTTCATAAGCAGGGACAACGTAAAAAGATTTGAAGATGGTCGTGTCTGCTCATAATTATAAAGTGAGCTAGTCTATGTTTTAGCAATTTACAACATTGATGCTCTTGAAAACACCTTAACAGTTGCTTCATAATGATGCATTCTAGTTCCCCTCCATGAACTAAAAGGTGACACAGACATAAGTTTAACCAGAAAGCAGAGAAAACAAAAAAAAATGAAAAGAACCAAAATCAAAAAATAAAAATAAATCAAAACAGAGAAATATGTACAAAAGGTGGATCTGGAATCATCACGAAAAATACCTTTTGAGAGCTTGGACATTCACCGGGAAGGTGTCTGGATGTCCCTCCAAACTGTGTAGACGGAAAGAGCTGGGACCTAGTTTTTCAGCGATTACAAAGGGCCCCAACCATAGGTTCTGGAACTTGGTATGTTCCCCTTTTCCCTCATGAGGTTTATCCCATTTGAGAACCATATCTCCTACCTCGAAGTTTCTATCTGAAGCAGAGTTTGAATCGAACCATCCTTTCACAATCTCCTGACGTTGATCCAACCTCTCTTTTGCTTGTGCTCTTTCTTCCTCTAGTTTCAGCAAGGCATTAATTTGACTTTCAAGAGGTGGGCATTCTTCCTCTTGAACCTGTTGCGATAATTACAAAGAGGGAAGCAAAACATGAGGAGGGAGGATCGCTTCTCTTCTGTAGACGAGAAATAAAGGAGAATTACCAACAGAATTTTTCGGTGTCACCCTATCAGCTCAGAGTGCGTTAAAAAGCGTGTTGTGCCAGTTCTTATGGTTTTCGGAAACTGTCCTCTTGATGATTTTTATCATATTTTTGTTTGTTGACTCTGCTAAGCCATTTCCTTGGGGGTAATAGCTGGTAGAATATTTCAGTTTGATCCATTTTTCTAAAGAAAAAACATAATATTAAGGGATGAGAAGTAAGAAGCAATATCGAAGACCAAACATCCAGGAATTCTGAATCTAGTAATAATATTCATGTTGAGGAAAGATATTACCTGATTGGTGTTCACTACTTTCAGAGGTGTAGCCTCGGACCATCTAGTAAAATAATTCATTGTTGTAATGATGTATTTATGTTTCTGTGAAGAAGTGGGGTTAATTGGCCCTATGATGTCGAGACCCCATTACTGAAACGGTGAATCCACAGAGACAGGATGCAAAGGGAATGCTGCCTTTTTTACTCATCCAGCTGTCTTTTGGCAGATTATGCATTTACGACATAATGCATGGGCATTTTTGAACAACATGGGGCAATAGTACCCAACTCTTAATTCCTTGTGAGCAGTGGTATCTCCACCGAAGTGCCCACCAGCTTCACCTGTGTGAAGTTCAGATAATACTTTCTCTACCTCATCTCTTTCCAAACAACGCATGAGTACGCTATCAAAAATTTTACGGAATAATACGTCATTTACCAACTAGAAAGGTGCAGATTTGATTCTTAATGATCTTCTCTTTTTTGGATCAAGATGGCGAGGGGCAGAACCATGTGTTAAATAAAACTTAATGTCATCAAACCAAGAATTAGCAGCAACTTGTGTACAACAGATCTGATTTTCATTATGTTGATTTAAAGTTGAGAGATTAATTTGAATATGTTCTTCTTCAACCGAATCAGCCACTAGTTTTCATAGACCTTGACCTCTGACAATTTGTGCGGGGGTAATTTGTAAAGTAGATAAAGAGGTAGTGTGGGGGCCCCAGAGGGCCCATAGTGATAATAGTGGAGGCCATTCAATGTAAGGTGGACTAGGTCCGCTATATTATTAAATAAGGCCCATTATGGTAGTTAGATATAATAAATGGGTAATTAGATATAATAAATGTAAGAGGACTTCTTATAAGGTTCTACTTCTAGAAGATTCCTCCTCTAGAATGTTCTTAGGTGATTTGTATTATGAGTTGTAGCTCAATAGGAGGATGCCCCCTCGAAGAGGCAAGTGAAGAGGAGAGGATTCCTTCCATAATAAGATCCATTGTATGGTGTTGCCCTACCTCAAGGGTTTGATAGTAATAAAAGAGATTTTGCATATTGTTTTTCTATATATATGGTGGTGATTTTGTTGTTAAGAACCTGAATTGATCTACAAATATAATCACCACAAATACTGAATAAAAAATAGATCCACAAGCAAGATAGAAGAACCAACACTTTATTATTACCAAACCCTTGAGGTAGGGAAACACCGTACAATGGATCCTATTATGGAAGGGATCCTCTCCTATTGATCCTATTGAGATACTACTCCAAAAACAATAATTATCTTCATATATCATTACATTGCTTGAACCCCTTTATATAGTGCTACCATCACCTAAGAACATTCTAGAGGATGAATCTTCTAGAAGTAGAACTTTCTAAGAAGTCCTCTTACATTTATTATATCTAACTACCCATTTATTATATCTAACTACCATAGTGGGCCTTATTTAATAATATAGTGGACCTAGTCCACCTTACATTGAATGGCCTCCACTATTATCATTGTGGGCCCTCTGGGCCCCCCCACTACCTCTCTAGCTACCTTACATTCCATCCCCCTTATGAAAACATTGTCATCAACGCTTGATGTACAACCATATACCAGGGTCCCATGGATAAGTGTGGACCATAGTGTTGAAGTAGACTAGAGAACCAAGGTCCCATTGAGAAATGGAAGCCACCATGCTGAAGTAGTTCAATCGCCATTGTAAACCAAGGTCCCATGTCCAATTTCTCATGTGAACCCCACATGGAAGATATCGACACCCAATAAGCAACTGAAAATGATGCTCCCAATACTGATACCTATCACGTGGATCCAAATAAGAATATCCATCCACATAGTGAGAGATGATCAAAGATGAATTTGGAAGGAACAATACCATTGTAGAATATGTAGGTTGGATGTTGGTAACTAGATCCTGATGTGGGACATTGATGTTCTCTACAGAAGGTGGAGTAGAGTCATCAAATAAAATATAAAAGTGGTTGTCATCCCAGAAATGACAACTATCCATATACCAATCATCACAATCAGCCTCAAAATTATATCAAGCATATATTTCTTAATTATATTCATCCCTGAGGTCCGCCATAAGAAATATTTCTTGCATGTTATCCAATGAATCTTGAATACCATGAAAACTATCATTGAGACCATCTACAAAGCCATCCAATGTGTCAAACAATTGGGCTTTGAATGTTTCAGTAATTTGTAGAATTTATTTGAGGGTTTGAGAAGAAATAGCCATCTGAGAACCCTATGAAAATTTATGAACTTTGCATTCCCGCCGCCATCATGAAAAAACCAAAAAAATAGAACAATAAATTACTGTAAAAAATCGCGGCCTTTTCTGGAAAAACCCTAACAAACTGTTGAATTTAAAATGCTCATAACTTCACTTCTCGGACTCTGTTTCGGCTAATTTTGTTTTCGAAATTGGGTGAAATTGTGAGAGGAAATCAGATCTGTAATTTGTTTGAGCAAATTTGACCTTCAGATTCTATAGAAATTTAAAAACAAATCACGTCATCGTCCACAGAAAAACCCTGAAACATTGCAGATTTTAAAACTTCAATATCTTGACTTCCCGGGCTCTGTTTCAGACGATTTTATTTTTTCAACTTGGGTTTTTTATGAGAGGAACTTAGATCTACAACCTTTTTCTATAAATTTTGCAAATAAATATACTGAAAATTTCTGGAATGTCACAGCCCTCTTTTTTCTTCTCCGAAAAAAAATAATCTGCAAAAATAAAAAATATTTGTCCACAATGTCTTCCAAGGAAAGTGCTCTGATACCAATTGTTAAGAACCAAAGACTGAATACAAAAGCACCACAACAGATATACAAGAACAATATGCAAAATATCCTCTATTACTATCAAACCCTTAGGGTAAGGCAGCACCATACAACGGATCCTATTATGGAAGGGATCATCTCCTGTTCATTTGCCTCTTCAAGGGGGAATCCTCCTATTGAGCTACCACTCCACAATACAATACTTCTTTTAATATCTCATTACATTGCTTGAACCCCTTTATATAGTGTTACCATTACCTAAGAACATTCTAGAGGTGGAATCTTCTAGAAGTAGAGATTCCTAAGAAGTCCTCTTACATTTATTATATCTAACTACCCATTTATTATATCTAACTACCATAGTGGGTCTTGTTTAATAATATAGTGGACCTAGTCCACCTTACATTGAATGGCCTCCACTTCTTATAAGGTTCTACTTCTAGAAGATTCCTCCTCTAGAATGTTCTTAGGTGATGGTAGTACTATATAAAGGGGTTTAAGAAATGTAATGGGATATGAAGAGAATTATTGTATTGTTAGTTGTAGCTCAATAGGAGGATGCCCCCTTGAAAAGGAAAGTGAACAGGAGAGGATCCCTTCCATAATAGGATCCATTGTATGGTGTTGCCCTACCTCAAGGGTTTGGTAATAATAAAGTGTGGTTTCTTCTATCTTGCTTTGTAGATCTATTTTGTATTCAGTATTTGTGGTGATTATATTTGTAGATATATTCAGGTTCTTAACAATTGGTATTAGAGCACTTTCCTTGGCAGACATTGTGGGCAAATATTTTTTATTTTTGCAATTTTGTTTTCGGAGAAAAAAAAATAGGGACGCGACATTCCATAAATTTTTGATATATTTATGTGAAAAATTTGTAGAAACAAGTTGTATATCTATGTTCCTCTCAGAAACACACCCAATTTGGAAAAAAAAATTGTCTGAAACGGAGTCCGGGAAGTAAAGATATTGAAGTTTTAAAATCTGCAAATTTTCAGGGTTTTTTCCGTGGATGGCGGTGCAATTTTTTTTTATTTTTGTAGTAGCTGGAGGCCGAATTTTCTCAAACAAATTTCAGATTTGAGTTCCTCTCACATTTTCACCCAATTAAAAAAAAAAAAACATTAGCTGAAACCGATTCCAGGAAGTCAAGTTATGATCATTTTAAATTCAACATTTTTTTAGGGTTTTTCCAGAAAAAACTGCGATTTTCTGTCGTAACTTATTGTTCTATTTTTGGGGATTTTTCATGACGGATGTGGGACCAAAGAGTTCATAGGGTGATCATATGGATATTTCCTCTCAAACCCTCAAATAAATTCTACAAATTACCGAATCATTCAAATCCCAATTCTATGACACATTGGATGTTAGATTGCATGACCTTACAGATGGCCTCAATGATAGTTTTTGTAGTATTCAAGATTCATTGGATAGAATGCAGTAGAGATTTCTTATGGTGGACATCAGGGATGAATATGATCAAGAAATATATGTTTGGTATGATTTTGAGGCTGATTGTGATGATTGGTATATGGATAGTTGTCATTTCTGGGATGACAACCACTTTCATATTTTATTTGAGGACTCTAATCCTTCTTCTGTAGAGAGCATCAATGTGAAAAATCGAGAGCCAATGATTATTACTAGTGTCCATCTTGCATATTATACAGTGGTATTATTCCTTCCAGATTCTGCTAGGACCCTTTTCCACTATGTGGATGGATATTCTTATTTGGATCCACATGACAGGAGTCAGTCTTTGGAGCATCATTTTGAGTTGGTTATTGGGTTCCAAAATTTTCCACGGGGAGTTCACATGAGCACTTGGACATGGGACTCGAGCTTACAATGGTGGTTGGACTACTTCAGCATGGCGTCTTTCCTTTCTACATGGGACCTTGGTTCTCCAGTCTTCTTCAGCATTATGGTCCACAATTATCCATGGGACCCTGGTATATGGTTGTACATCAAGCGTTGATGACAACGCATTCATAAGGGGGATGGAATGTAAGGTAGCTAGAGAGGTAGTGTGGGGGGCCCAAAGGGCCCATAGTGATAATAGTGGAGGCCATTCAATGTAAGGTGGACTAGGTCCACTATATTATTAAATAAGACCCTCTATGGTAGTTAGATATAATAAATGGGTAATTAGATATAATAAATGTAAGAGGACTTCTTATAAGGTTCTACTTCTAGAACATTCCTCCTCTAGAATGTTCTTAGGTGATGGTATTACTATATAAAGGGGTTTAAGCAATGTAATGGGAGATGAATAGAATTATTGTATTGTGATTTGTAGCTCAATAGGAGGATGCCCCCTCAAAGAGGCAAGTGAACAGGAGATGACCCCTTCCATAATAGGATCCATTATACGGTGTTGCCCTACCTCAAGGGTTTGGTAATAATAAAGTGTGGCTTCTTCTATCTTGATTTTTGAATCTATTTTGTATTCAATATTTGTGGTCATTATATTTGTAGATCTATTCAGGTTCTTAACATAATTTTGAGGTCATACTCTTGTAATGATGTAATCCACTTTTCCCCTTTTTCACCCAATTCTTTTTGTACTAGTAAGTTTCTAACAGCCGGATAAGGCACAATGACTTTAGTTCTAGATTTTAGCAAGTATGATCGGAAATGTTTTACTACTTTGAAAACTGCATAAGCATGTTGATCTATAGCTGGATAATTAAGCTCTGCCCGTTTGAACGCCGAGCTCATGAAAGAAATGGGTATTTCATTGTTTTCAACATTATTTTGGGTTAAGACAGCCGCATACAATCGGTCAAAATCGAAAGTGTAAAGAATGAAATATTGCGACAAATCAGGACTCATCAAGGAAGGGGCTTCAATGATGGCTTGTTTTATGGAATCGAAAGATCAATTTTCTTGTGGCCCCCAACGATATTGAACGTCCTTTTTGATTAAATTATGTAATGGCCTTACCATTTCTGAGAAACTTGGGACAAACCTTCTAATGAAGTTAATATTGCCTAAAAACGATTGCATGGCTTTTTTGGAAGCAGGCGGAGCAAGTCTAGCAATATATTGGGTTCTTTCAGGGTCGATAATCATTCCATCTTTGGACACTATGAACCCAAGTAGTTTTTCCTGCTCAACTACAAAGACTGATTTCTTAGGGTTAATGGATATGTCATATTTGCGGCATCATTCTAGGACAACCCTAAGGTGAGACAAATGATCTTTCTTGTTTTTGGAGAAAATGGTTACATCATCGAGATAGACCACTACTGATTGATTTAGGAGACCATGAAAAACAATTTCCATTGCTCTCTGGAAAGTGGCCCCGGCATTTATAATCCCAAAAGGCATCTTTCTGTAGGCATAAGTACCCCACGGGGTACGAAAAGTGGTTTTGAGTTGGTCAGAGGGAGACATGAGGACTTGGTTGTATCCCGAAAAACCATCTAGTAATGATAGTCTTTTGGAACTGGAAACTTGTTGAAGTATCTTTTCCATTGGAGGAATGAGATAATTATCTTTGTCTGATGCTCGGTTTAGATTATGAAAGTTGACACAGAGTCGGATTTCACCACTTTTCTTCCTAACAGGGACTAGATTAGATACCCATTGTGTGTGTCTCACTGGGAAAATTATCTTTGCATTCAATAATTTATTTAGTTCTTTCTTGACAGTGGGTTCCAACCTAGGGTGCAACTTCCTTATATTTTTTTGAAAAGGTTGGGTCTGAGGTTTCATGGGAATGACATGTTGTATGATATTAGGATCAAATGTTTTTAAATCATCATATGTCCAAGCAAAAATGTCTTTAAATTCTTTAAACAATTTTATAAAGGCAGACCGTTCTTGCTCGGAGCACCCCGTTCCCAAATTAATGTTTTGAGGATTTTATTTAGTCCCTAAGTTGACTATTTCATAAATCAAAGAAGAACTATTCATTTTACAATTTACAGAACCTCTAAATTTATCATGCAAGTCATAAATCTGCTCTAGTCTTACAACAGCTCTAGGGATAGAATTTACCATATCGGATGTCGATTCAGGAGCTCTATGATCTAATATTAATGTGAAGTTGCGGAGGTTTTCATCGTGAGTGCCTTTATCGATAATTGAACCTTGGAAAGTGTCTTCCATGTGAAAGAAGTTGATGATCTGCTGATCATCGTCGAACACTCTCTAGTTGGTGATATTGTCCGGGATCGACGACCTGAACAATAATTCAATCGAAAATGCATTTGGAGAAAGACCTTCTACAGGCAAAAGTTTATAAATGACATTAGCCAATAAATTAGCCTCTGAATTACTTAATCTAGGAATGGAATTGATGTTAAATGCTAAAAATTTACGCATCAGACTCCATACCTTGGTTTGGTAACTTTTCAGATGTGGTGACAAGCAATTAATGGAATTTCTTACCTACCTGACCATGATTTTTGAATCACCAAAAACTATTAATTTTCTTATGTCCATATCTAAAGCTTTCTTAAGCCCTTGCAAGAGTGCTTCATATTCGACAGGGTTGTTAGTGCACCCAAAATCTAATCGACATGCGATGAAAGTCTTATTAACTGTGGGGTCGATGAGTACACATCCTGCACCGGCTCCTTCTTTGGATTTGGATCCGTCAAAGTATAATGACCATATATGATCTTTGTCAGCAGCATTTGACACATTCAACAAAGCTGGTGACTGCATACAAGTAATGAGTTCTGATCCTTGCCCAGGATCGACTATGGGAGACATTTCAGTGATGAAATTACCGAAGAAGGTGTGCATTCCCTCCATTTCAAGTGAATTAGCAGATGCAGTAAAAGGTTTGTTTGGATCATTTAGATCTGTCGCGTTGTTCTTGAGATAGCGTTCGCGGTTAATCCTAATTCTATTTGGTTGTCCATTTTCTGGTAGCCACAGATGAGACCAATTTGTTGCAAAGTATCCATGTAGTTGTTTGGACCAATCCCTGCTTAAGAACAAACCATAGACTTCAGGGAAGTCAAAAACAATGATATCAATAATTTGGTGAACCTTAGGATTAGAAGATAGTCTAACTAGCACATTCTTAAGTTCACCAATTACCTTAATGTTAGTCTGATCACGCTGAATGATCTTAAGACTAAAAGGCTGAACTTTTGCAGTAATTTTTTGGCAAATAGATAAAGGCATAACATTCGATGATGCGCTATAATCTACCATGCAATTATGTACATTTCTATTGAAAATTTCAAAAGTCAATAAGAAAGGTGGGACATTTTTACGAGTCTTAACAGCAGAATTCTGCTGATTTTTTGTTGTTGTCCCTGAAACAATTTTATCTACATTTGATACAGTTTTTTCTATTGAATCCCTTGTATTAGGAAGTTCGGTTGTGGTTTTAGCATAGATCTTTTTTTCTATTTTAGAAATTATTTTTGCAGATTTCTCGCTGTTAGAAACATTGTTCTTGCTATTTTATGTTATATTTTGAAGCATTTTCTGTAGAATTAAAGGAAAATTCATAAGCTCATAAACATAAATATTAGCTCTTAATTTCTTCAAATCTTCAATCAAGTCATATTCTAAAACAGGGACTGATAAACTTTGTTTTATTTCAGTTTGCTTAGGATTTTTTGGAGGCACATTATTACTCATTTCGGAAGATAGTTTATTCTGTGATTTGCTCCTTGTGTTGTAAGGGTGGACAAATTCAAAGTTTGCTTGAAAAATACTATCAGAAAAATGTCCAAAGATATTGGGAGATGACTCATCTTCTTCAGCTACTTCTTCTTCAGCTACGTCTTTAGAATTCTCGGGAGGGGAAGATCTATCATGTGCTTCTAGAATAGTTTGCAGAGTGTATTGCAAGATTTCGAAATTAAGACCTTCAGTGGTCGGATTTGGCCGATTGGGAGGAAAGGGCTTCCTGAAAGGAGGTTTAAAATTTCCTTTGCTTGTGGATGCCTCTTCGGCTGATATCTTCAAGTCTACGACCTGATTCGATAACTTATGGACAACCTTTTGCAAACTTTCTAACTCTAAAGTTTCTGGTTGGCTTTTGGCTTAAGGAGGCGTAGTGAGGATTTCTATTTTCGTTTTAGCGGGTGAAGCTGTTTCAGTTTCTCTATTTATATTTTCTTTTAAACTTAGTATATCCTTTTAAATTTGAATTTCCTCCTTGAAAGCTTCCAGTAACAAAGACTTTTTGGACCTTTTAACCCAAATAGCTATATTATTATGCAAACCTTTGGTATAATATGAAACAATTAGACTTTCAACCAGCATTGAATCTATGGGAATTTGATTTTTTAATGTAAGGAACCTTTGATTAAAATCTTTTTCTTTCTCCTTAGGGTTCATTTTTAAACTGGACAGTTCCACAACCAAAACTTTGAAAGATTTGTCATCTCCAAATTTCTCTAAGAAACAGGTTTCGAATCTTTCCCAAGAGACAATGGTTTGTGGTTGTTGGGAGAAATATCATGTAGAGGCATTGCCCTTGAATGTATAAGGGAAGAGTCTACATACTACATCTTCATGTTTTACACTTCGGAGTCTAATGGCTAACATAAACTTATTTATGTGGTCTTCAACAGATTGCTTAGAATCCGGGTCAAATTTAGGTAACCACTTCTCCAGGTGCTTTGGTAAAGTGTGTTGGGGTCCAGGTACAGCTACGGCATCTTGATCGAGTCAGGGTCTAGCAGGATTGTTTTTGTTTTCCATAGGTGTAGGTGGTGTTGAAGGCTGAGAAGTTTTAGATGATGAACTACCTTCGTTAGAGGATTCTCCTCCTGAAAAGGATGGAGATGAGTGAGGTGGGGAAGGTGGGATTCCATATCCCCTGGCTTCGAGAACTGGTGTCTCAGTACGATTGATAGTATTGTCTCCTAAAGGGTTTAAATGCAGACCAGTGCCTTCAAGTTGTTCTCTGATATCAGAGAAATATAATGTTTGGTTAAGCAGCCTACCAGGCTGCCTGATCCAGGCCAAGGGACTATGTGTCCTTATGAGTGACTGACGAACAATTTCTTGTACATCGACCCCTTGAGGATTTGGTGTTACCCGTTCAAAAGGGAATCTGGGGGTTTTCGTTCGAGGTAGTTGTTGTTTCCATAGTAACGTTGTTGTCAGAGTGACTATGTGTTACTATAGGGGAGTGAGTGTGTGGGGGAGGAGTCTTACGACTTCCACATGCCATCAATTGTATTCAGGCCCTCCTTCTAGTGCCATTTGTTGGCGGGCAAAATTGACTGTTTGTTAACAGGGAGAACGAGTCCAGTCTAGGGTTGTCTAAATAACCCAAGTCGTTTGGTATAACTCATTCTGACGGGTTTAATGGATCTGTTAGCCAATCTAAGAATCCTAAAAGAAACGAATAAAAGAAAGAAATAACTAACTAATTATTAAACACTATATATATATGTACATATGCTCTAATGTAACTGTAATAGGTGTATTTAAGAAGAAGATATACAAATCTAGTTTAAGTACATGATTTACAATCTGCAAGTTTTAATCGAAACTTACAAAAATCAATGTGAAAAATGATCGCTTCTAGGAAGCAGATAAAGAAAGCACATAAAAATACTTTTTTATTTTTCCTTTATAAATCTGAGAAAACTTGTAAAAATTTCAATAAAACATGAACATGTGGATAGTCAAAAGTTGAACCATACATTCTAGTTTCAGTGATATGTAAATGACAGAAAAATACAAAGAACCTAACATGTCAGTGAGTTAGTGAGGTGTATCCAAGCATCTGCATGAGTGGTGAACATCCAACACCCATGTCAAAGATAGAAATTTGCAATGAACCTTATGATTATTCTAAATAAATTCAGAACATATATTGGCAGCTTAAGTTTTAATGACAAAAAAGGATACTCAAACATAAACCTGTGATCTCATAATTACATATGATTGCAGTAAGATAAATCTGAAAGTGACTTGTGCATATTATCATTCAATTAAAACTCAAAGACAAATCCTATTATTTTTATTGAAGATATGATCACAACATTTATATTTTGAGAAGCAAGTTGTAGATGGTATTTATAATATAAACATCATGCACATCATAGATCAGTTAATTTAAAGATATTAGACCTACACATGTAACTGGATTAACAAAACATAAACAACAACAATATAAACAAGAGGCTAAAGCCAAAATGCATATATGTCGTTCTATTAAGTTCTGGAATCACTTGTCCATCTCTTGCCCTCAGCCAAGATGATCCTTCTTACAAAAATATGAATTATTTAAAGAGCTTACAAAGGTTAAACTTCCTATCTTCTAAGATAGGATCAGATCTGAAAAAGTTTTAAAAGATACAAATATAGAGGCTCCAAAAAACCACTCAATATCAAACTGGATCTTCAAAAATTATGAAAGTTTTGTTTTGATTTAAAAAATAAGCCAAAAGAGATGGCTAATTAACTAAGTCCAGCAATGATCCAATTCACAAGATACACCTTATCCTGAAAGAAAAACGAAATGTGCAAATTAGATATTTATTTAACTAACAATTTCCAAATTTTTATATGAGAAATTGACTTGGCTACAGATTCTCTTGATTTTGTAGCCAGTCTTATTTTTAACAACAGAAATCTAAATCAATCTAGATTGAATATAAAAATAGCCATAAAATCATAACTAAGATAAAAAAACAATCTTACCATTCAACTGAAAACTAAAATCAAATCACAAAATCTCAGAGTTGATCACAGCCTTGACACAATCAACATTTTTTATTATGACGTTGCCAGTCCTTTTCAAACGTTTTCCTTGCCATTGTGAACTAATCTTGAGCTCGTGGTTTTCAATTGTTAATGAGTCATTTTGAGCCGTAAGAGCCTTGATCTTTTCTTGAAGGATGGGTTTGTTTGTGTAATATAGACCTATCCAATATAGACACACTTCACAATTTACAGCAGGGGAAAGTGTTCGAGGAAGCACATGACTATGTGTTGAAACACTACCATTCAGTCGTTGGCTGAGTTTAATTCCTGGAAAATCCTTGTTGTGTTTTAGGCACAGTGGCATGTTATCTACATAATCGAAAGTTTGACCAAGATCCGGTTTAGAGTAATTCAGGTCTTCATCTACCAGGAACATTTTGATTTCAGAATCATAGATTTCATGGACCTCGATCGATTCAATCGAGATCATATGAGCTTTTGATCTATTTCGTAGGCTCTTCGAGTTAGTCTCCCAGCCCTTTTGTTATTAAACTCTTGCATGTCTTGAATTTTCTTTGACAGTTTGGAAGGGTTTCCACTAGTAGATATTAGGTTAAGAGTAGGGCCAACAACTTGTTTATGCTCAGGAAATTTAGTAAGATTGGAGCTGACATCTTGTTGCTCACACACAGACTGATCAGGCATAGGCATTTCACAAGGGTTTTTACACAAGAGATCTAGCTTATCACTGGAAGAAAAAAGAGACCTCTCTAGCATAGGTTTACCAACCACAGGAATCTCTATAGGGTTTACTGCAACAAATCCATTGCAAGTCACAAAAGCATCCCAATCATCATCAAGTAGTTTTAGATGATGGACTATCAACAACTTAATCAACCCATGATGAAATAAGATGGAATCCAATTTATTCCTTTTATATCTCTTTGACATCTTATATAAACTTCTTAATAAGTAAAAAGGCATGTTTAACTGGAAATCGATAAAATGCATTAGCAGTCTTATGTGATAAAGGAAGACGAGGCCGTAGCGACCTTCACAAGAAATAAATTGCCTTAACACTAGCAATAAACTGTGCCATCTATCTTTCAACAAAAAGAGCGGCATACCTTTGTCACAGCACTGAATTTTCTGAGAGGTGACGAACAGACTCCATGGTACCTCTTCCAACTTTGAATTTTTAAACCATTTTTGAATGATGAGGGGGAGGCTCGTTGCCTCGCTCAGAAATTCTTCGGTGATTTCCAATTGAATATCACCTACTTTGGCTCTGCATCCATCGAATGTGAGGGAGAACTCTTGGTCCAATTATAAGTTATAACCCTGAAATTTCTCGAGAAACCCAATCTAACCCTGATTTTTAAGGTCTTCACTCATATCATCACATAGTAGCAAAGTTTGGGGGTCATTTCGTTCAATCCGGACGACTGGGGCCATAAGGGTTTGGACAGAAAATCACACAGCAACCAAAACTCACTGTGAGCATAAGGGGTAGTAGAAACAGAGGGAGGCTAGAGAAAATAACAAAGGAATAAAACCCACAGTTACCATAGCATGACCAAAATGAGAGCATAAGGGGTTTCAAGCCACAAAAATCGGGCGTTTCGGGTAATGAATGCCCTGAGTACAGATAAAATACCAAGACTCTATTTTGTAATGATGGATCTGTTGATTCTAACTGCCACATCAAACAGAGTACAGGGTACGGCCGAGTTGTGCTTAAATCTCATCATATGTAATAGGTACCTTGATTTGCCAAGGTTAGGAGAAGATGTGATCCAAAAATCAAAATACCAATCAAAAAGATTTAAAATCAAAAATGATCTACCAAGAATGTTAAATGAAGAAGCTTATGGTATTATTGCCAATCTATTCTTGGTGTATTTACAAAGTACTCAAGATATAGCTTATAATCCAAGGGCAACTCAAAACAAATGTTTTATTGATATCTGATAAGCTTCAAAGAAAAACAACATTCATTAAAAGAGTTGTAAGAACATTGACCCTACATAAAGACCAAGCCTTGGATATAATTGCAATATGATTATAAGTTTTTATGTTTCAGTCATGCTTTGAGTCATGAATGAAGCATGAAAATGGAAAAATAAAATAGGAACAATCAAAACATTTTTTTTACAACCGAATAGTCACCTTCAAATAGAAATATTTACATGACGAAGCGTAGACAACTAGAGGTATTGTTATTTTTCACTTTAAAAGGAAAAAATCGTGTACGGATGCCAACAATGGCGACT
Source organism: Picea engelmannii (assembly GCA_009831015.1). Lineage (NCBI taxonomy): Eukaryota > Viridiplantae > Streptophyta > Pinopsida > Pinales > Pinaceae > Picea > Picea engelmannii. The sequence goes on from ML789803.1 coordinate 457,373, forward strand.
TACTGGGAGAAGCAGTTATCTCTGCATCACTGACGAGTTCATGTTAGGACTGTTTAGAATGATTACGGATCAAAAACGGCTGAAGGACATCAAGCATCCCAACAATCATTACACATTCCATGTTCAGATATCTTCCTCTTTAAATGAAATCCGGTGACAAATTTTAAAAATGAGAGTAACGATGTTCAAGTCAACGACTCCAAAACTATTAACAGGGCCAATGCTGCCAGTAGGCATCCATAGCCTCGACAGGGATGTCAATTAACCCACTCTTACACCTCTATCTTGTCCAGGAAATTTCAGTTCAAAATAAAGGATACTTATGACCAATAACAAAATTTATACCTGACAATTTTCTTGACCTGACATTGCTTCACTGCCAGCGTGCTTGTTCAGTACCCCGACGAAGTTGTCTTGGAATCATGCATGCATTTACCCACTGCCATCATACCTATTCAGTATCTCGGTGGGTTTACAAATACTTCCCACAACTCTCAAGAAATTATTTACAATCTGATATAAGTTTAAAGATACTCAGAAGAGCGGGGTGATGCTGAAAATTTCATTCTTTAGAACACTTGTCATTTTCCAACCTTTAAATTTCTACTTAATCACCTTCATTATGATCTAAAATTAGTCTCTTGATGAAACTAATTTTTCAAGGACAAGAAGGCATACTTGAGTTGCTTTCTTTATAACAGGGATATCGTAAAAATATTTGAAGATGGTCGTGTATGCTCATAATTATAAAGTGAGACCAGGAAATTTGTTTCAAACGGAAATTTTCTTTAGCTAGTCTATGTTTCAGTGATTTACAACATTGATGCTCTTGAAAAGACCTTAACAGTTGTTTCATAATGATGCATTATGGTTCCCCTCCACGAACTAAAAGGTGACACAGACATAAGTTTAACCAGAAAGAAGTGAAAACAAAACAAAATGAAAAGAACCAAAATCAAAAAATAAAAATAAATCAAAACAGAAAAATATGTACAAAACGTGGATTTGGAATCATCACAAAAAATACCTTTTGAGAGCTTGGCCATTTACCGAGAAGGTGTCTGGTTGTCCCTCCAAACTGTGTAGACGGAAAGAGTTGGGACCTAGTTGGGACCACAGGTTCTGGAACTTGGTATGTTCCCCTTTTCCCTCATCAGGTTTATCCCATTTGAGAACCAAATATCCTACCTCAAAGTTTCTATCTGAAGCAGAGTTTGAACCGAACCATCCTTTCAAAATATGTTGATGTTGATCCAACCTCTCTTTTGCTTGTGCTCTTGCTTCCTCTAGTTTCAACAAGGCATTAATTCGACTTTCAAGAGGTGGGCATTCTTCCTCTTGAACCTGCTGCGATAATTGAGGAGAGGGAAGCAGAACATGACGAGGGAGGATTGCTTCTCTTCCGTGGATGAGAAATAAAGTAAAACTACCAACATAATTTTTCAGTGTCACCCTATCAGCCCAGAGTGCGTTAAAAAGCATGTTGTTCCAGTTATTGTGGATTTCAGAAACTGTCCTCTTGATGATTTTGATCAGAATTTTGTTTGTTGACTCTTCTAAGCCATTTCCTTGGGGGTAATAGCTGGAAGAATATTTTAGTTTCATCCCTTTTTCTAAAGAAAAAACACTCATATCGAGGGATGAGAAGTAAGAAGCATTATCGAAGACCGAACATTTGGGAATGCCGAATCTAGCAATAATATTCATGTTGAGGAAAGATATTACCTGATTGGTGTTCACTACTTTCAGCGGTGTAGCCTCATACCATTTGGTAAAATAATCTGTTGTTGTCATGATGTATTTATGTTTCTGTGAAGAAGTGGGGTTAATTGGACCTATGATGTCGAGACCCCATTTCTTAAATGGTGAATCCACAGAGATAGGCTGCAAAGGGAATGTTGTCTTTTTTACTTGTCCAACTGCCTTTTGGCAGATTATGCATTTAGGACATAATGCATGGACATCTTTGAACAACGTGGGCCAATAGTACCCAGCTCTTAATACCTTGTGAGCAGTGGTATCTCCACCGAAGTGCCCACCAGCTTAACCTGCGTGAAGTTCAGATAATACTTTCTCTTCTTCATCTCTTTCCAAACAACGCATGAGTATGCTATCAAACATTTTACGGAATAATACGCCATTTACCAACTGGAAATGTGCAGATTTGATTCTTAATGATCTTCTCTTTTTTGGATCGATATGGCAAGGGGAAGAACCATGTGTTAAATAAAAATTAATTTCATCAAACCAAGAATTAGCAGCAACTTGTGCACAATAGATCTGATTCTCATTATGTTAATTTAAAGTTGAGACATTAATTTGACTCTGTTGTTCTTCAACCAAATCAGCCACTAGTTTGAATAGACCTTGATCTCTGACAATTTGTGCAGGGGTAATTTCAAGGTCATACTCTATTAATGATGTCATCCAATTTTCCCTTTTTTCACCCAATTCTTTTTGTACTAGTAAGTTTCTAACAACCGGATAAGGCACAATGACTTTAGTTCTAGATTTCAGCAAGTATGATCGGAAATGTTTTACTTCTTTGAAAATTCCATAAGCCTGTTGATCTACAACTTGGTAATTAAGCTCTGCCCCTTTGAACGCTGAGCTCATGAAAGCAATGGGTATTTTATTGTTTTCAGCATTATTTTGGGTTAAGACAGCCACATACGATCGGTCGGAAGCAAAAGTGTAAAGAGTGAAATCTTGCGAGAAATCAGGACTCATCAAGGAAGGGGTTTCAACGATGGCTTGTTTTATGGAATCGAAAGCTTGATTTTCTTGTGGCCCCCAATGATACTAAACATCCTTTTTGATTAAATTATGTAATGGCCTTACCATTTCTGAGAAACCTGGGAAAAACCTTCTAACGAAGTTAATCTTGCCTAAAAACGGCTGCATGGATTTTTTGGAAGCGGGTGGGGCAAGTCTAGCAATATCTTGGGTTCTTTCAGGATCGATAATCATTCCATCTTTGGACACTATGAACCCAAGTAGTTTTCCCTGTTCAACTGCAAAGACTGATTTCTTAGGTTTAAGGGATATGCCATATTTGTGGCATCGTTCTAGGACGGCCCTAAGGTGAGACAAATGATCTTTCTTGTTTTTGGAGAAAACGGTTACATCATCAAGATAGACCACTACTGATTGATTTAGGATACCATGAAAAGCAATGTCCATTGCTCTATTGAAAGTGGCCCCAACATTTATAAGCCCAAAAGGCATCTTTCTGTAGGCATAAGTACCCCACGGGGTACGAAAAGTGGTTTTGAGTTGGTTAGAGGGAGACATGAGGACTTGGTTGTATCCCGAAAAACCATCTAGTAATGATAGTCTTTCGGAACCGGAAACTTGTTGAAGTATCTGTTCCATTGGAGGAATGGGATAATTATCTTTGTCTGATGCTAGGTTTAGATTATGAAAGTCGACATAGAGTCAGATTTCGCCACTTTTCTTCCTAACAGGGACTAGATTAGATACCCATTGTGTGTGTCTCACTGGGAAAATTATCTTTGCATTCAATTATTTATTTAGTTCTTTCTTGAAAGTGGGTTCCAAATTAGGGTGCATCTTCCTTATCTTTTGTTGAAAAGGTTGGGTCTGGGGTTTCATGGGAATGACATGTTGTATAATATTAGGATCAAATGTTTTTAAATCATCATATGTCCAAGCAAAAACGTCTTTAAATTCTTTAAACAATTTTATAAAGGCAGACCATTCTTGCTCGGAGCACCTCGTTCCCAAATTAATGTTTTGTGGATTTTCTTTAGTCCCTAAGTTGATTGTTTCATAAATCAAAGAAGAACTATTCGTTTTACAATTTACAAAACCTCTAAATTTATCATGCAGGTCATAAAACTTCTCTAGTCTTACAACAACTCTAGGGATAGAATTTACCAGATCAGATGTTGATTCATAAGGCCTATGATCTGATATTACCGTGAAGTTGAGGAGGATTTCATCGTGAGTTACTTCATCGATAATTGAACCTTGGAAAGTGTCTTCCATGTGCAAGAAGTTGATGATCTGTTGATCATCGTCGAACACTCTCTAGTTGGTGCTGTTGTCCGAGATCGACGGCCTGAACAATAATTCAATCGAAAATGCATTTGGAGAAAGACCTTCTGCAGGAAAAAGTTTATAAGAGGCATTAGCCAATAAATCAGCCTCTGAATTACTTAATCTAGGAATGGAATTGATGTTAAATGCTGAAAATTTACTCATAAAACTCCATACCTCGGTTTGGTAACTTTTCAAATGTGGTGACAAGCAATGAATGGAATTTCTTACCTACCTGACCACAATTTCCGAATCACCAAAAACTATTAATTTTCTCACGTCCATATCCAAATCTTTCTTAAGCCCTTGCAAGAGTGCTTCATATTCGACAGTGTTGTTAGTGCACTCGAACTCTAATCGACAAGCGATGAAAGTATTATTACCTACGGGGTCGATGAGTACACATCATGCACCAGGTCCTTCTTTGGATTTGGATCCATTGAAGTATAATGACCATATCTGATCTTTGTCAGTAGCGTTTGACACATTCGGCAAAGCTGGTGACTGGGTACAAGTAATGAGTTCTGATCCTTGCCCAGGATCGACTACGGGAGACATTTCAGTGACGAAATTACCGAAGAAGGTGTTCATTCCCTCCATTTCAAGTGAATTAGCAGATGCAGTAAAAGGTTCGTTTAGAACATTTAGATCTGTCACGTTGTGCTTGAGATAGCGTTTGTAGTTAATCCTAATTCTATTTGGCTGTCCATTTTCTGGCAGCCACAGATGAGACCAATCTATTGCAAAGTATCCATGTAGTTGTTCATACCAATCCCTACTTAAGAACAAATCATAGACTTCAGGGATGTCAACAACAATGATATCAATAATTTGGTGAACCCTAGGATTAGAAGATAGTCTAACTAGAACATTCTTAAGTTCACTGATTACCTTAACGTTAGTCTGATCAAGTTGAATGAACTTAAGACTAGAAGGCTAAACTTTTGTGTTAATTTTTTGGCAAACAGATAAAGGCATAACATTCGATGATGCGCTAGAATATACCATGCAATTATGTAAATTTCTATTGAAAATTTCAAAATTCAATAAGAAAGGTGGGACATTTTTACAAGTATTAACAGCAGAATTCTGTTGATTTTTTGTCCCTTTCCCTGAAATTTTTTTATCTACATTTGATATAGTTTTTTCTGTTGAATCCCTTGTATCAGGAAGTTCGGTTGTGGTTTTAGAAGAGATCTTTTTTATTGTTTTAGAAGTGATTTTTGCATATTTCTCATTGTTAGAAACATTGTTCTTGCTATTTTCTACTATATTTTGAAGCATTTTCTATAGAATTAAAGGAAATTTCAGAAGCTCATAAACAAAAATATTAGCTCTTAATTTCTTTAGATCTTTAATCAAGTCATATTCTAAAATGGGGACTGATAATATTTGTTTTATTTCATCTTGCTTAGGCTTTTTTGGAGGCACATTATTACTCATTTCGGAAAACGGTTTATTCTTTGATTTGCTCCTTGTGTTGTTTGGGTGGACAGTTTCAAAGTTTGCTTGAAAAATACTATCAGAAAAATGTCCAAAGATATTGGGAGATGACTCCTCTTCTTCATCTACGTCTTCAGAATTCTCAAGAGGGGTAGAGTTATCATGTGCTTCTAGAATAGTTTGCAGAGCGTATTGCAAGCTTTCAAAATTAAGACCTTCAATGGTCAGATTTGGCTGATTGGGAGGAAAAGGCTTCCTGAAAGGAGGTTTAGAATTTCCTTTTCTTGTGGATGCCTCTTCGGATAATCTCTTCAAGTCTACGACCTGATTCGATAGTTTCTGGACAACCTTTTGCAAACTTTCTAAGTCTAAAGTTTCTGGTTGCCTTTTGGCTTGAGGTGGCCTAGTGAGAATTTCTATTTTCTTTTTAGCGGGTACAGCTATTTTAGCTTCGCTATTTAGATTTTCTTTTAAACTTAGTATATCCTTTTAAATTTGACTTGCCTCCTTGAAAGATTCCAGTAACAAAGATTTTTTGGACCTTTTAACCCAAATAGCTATATTATTATGCAAACCTTTGGTATAATATGCAACAATTAGACTTTCAGGTGGCATTGAATCTGTGGGAATTCGACTTTTTAATGTAAGGAACCTTTGATTAAAATCTTTTACTTTCTCCTTAGGGTTCATTTTTAAAATGGACAGTTCCACAACCAAAACTTCAGGGGATTTGTCATCTCCAAATTTCTCTAAGAAATAGGTTTCGAATCTTTCCCAAGAGACAATGGTTTGTGGCTGTTGGGAAAAATACCATGTAGAGGCATTGCCCTCGAATGTATAAGGTAAGATTCTACATACTACATCTTCATGTTCTACACTTCGGAGTCTAATGGCTAACATAAACTTCTTTATGTGGTCTTCGGCAGATTTCTTAGAATCAGGGTAAAATTTAGGTAACCACTTCTCCGGATCTTTGGTAAAGGGTGTTGGGGTCCAGGTACAACTACAGAATCTTGATCAAGCTAGCGTCTGGCGGGATTGTTTTGGTTTTCCATAGGTGTAGGTGGTGTCGAAGGCTGAGAAGTTTTAGGTGATGAACTGCCTTCGTCAGAGGATTCTCCTCCTGAAGAGGATGAAGATGAGTGAGGTGGGGAAGGTGGGATTCCATATCCCTGGGCTCCGAGAACAGGTGTCTCGGTACGATTGATAGTATTGTCTCCTAAAGGGTTTAAATGCAAACTAGTTCCTTCAAGTTGTTCTCTGATATCAAGGAAATCTAATGGTTGGTTAAGCGGCCTACCAGGCTGCCTGATCTGGGCCAAGGCACTATGTGTCCTTATGAGTGATTGATGAACAATTTATTGTACGTTGGCCCCTTGAGGATTTGGTGTTACCAGTTCAACGGGAATCTGGGGGTTTTCATTCGAGGTAGTTGTTGTTTCCACAGTAACGTTGTTGTCAAAGTGACTCTGTGTTACTATAGGGGAGAGAGTGTGTGGGGGAGGAGTCTTATGACTTCCACGTGCCATCAATTGTATTTAGCCCCTCCTTCTAGTGCCATTTGTTGGCGGAAGAAATTGACCATCCATCAACAGGGAGAACGAGTTCAGTCTGGGGTTGTCTAAATAACCCAAGTTGTTTGGTATAACTCATTCTGACGGGTTTAATGGCTCTGTTAGCCAATATAAGAATCCTAAAAGAAACGAATAAAAGAAATAAATAACTAACTAATTACTAAACACTATATATATATGTACATATGCTCTAATGTAACTGTAATAGGTGTATTTAAGAAGAAGATATACAAATCTAGTTTATGTACATGATTTACAAACTGCAAGTTTTAATCGAAACTTACGAAAATCAATGTGAAAAATGATCGCTTCTAGGAAGCAGATAAAGAAAGCACATAAAAATACTTTTTTGTTTTTCCTTTATAAATCTGAGAAAACTTGTAAAAAATTCAATTAAACATGAACATGTGGATAGTCAAAAGCTGAACCATACATTCTAGTTTTAGTGATATGTAAATGACAGAAAAATACAAAGAAGCTAACCTATCAGTGAGTTAGTGAGGTGTATCCAAGCATCTTCATGAGTGGTGAACATCCAACTGCCATGTCCAAGAGAGAAATCTGCAATGAACCTTATGATTGTTCTAAATAAATTCAAAACATATATTGGCATTTTAAGTTTTAATGGCAGAAAAGGAATTACAAACATAAACCTATGATTTCATAATTACATATGATGGAAGCGATATAAATCTGAAAGCAACCTGTGCATATTATCATTCAATTAAAACTGAAAGACAAATCCTATTATTTTTATTGAAGATATGATCACAACATTTATATTTTGAGAAGCAAGTTGTAGATGGTATTTATAATATAAACATCCTGCACATCATAGATCACTTAATCTAAAGATATCAGACCTACACATGTAGTTGGATTAACAAAACATAAAAAACAACATTATAAGCAAGAGGCTAAAGACAAAATGCATATATGTCGCTCTATTAAGTTCTGGAATCACTTGTCCATCTCTTTCCCTCAACCAAGATGATCCTTCTTACAAAAATATGAAGTATTTAAAGAGTTTACAAAGGTTAAACTTCCTATCTTCTAAGATAGGATCAGATCTGAAAAAGATTTAAAAGTTACAAATATAGAGGGTCCAAAAAACCACTCAATATCAAACTGGATCTTCCAAAAATATGAAAGTTTTGTTTTGATTTAAAAAATAAAGAGATGGCTAATTAACTAAGTCTAGCAATGGTCTAATTCACAAGATACACCTTATCCTGAAAGAAAAATGAAATGTGCAAATTAGATATTTATTTAACTAACAATTTCCAAATTTTTATATGAGAAATTGATTTGGCTATAGAATCTCTCAATTTTGTAGCCAGTCTTATTTTTAACAACAGAAATCTAATTCAATCTAGATTAATTAGAAAAATAACCATAAAATCATAACTAAGATAAAAAACAATCTTACCATTCAACTGAAAACTAAATTCGAATCACAAAATCTCAGAGTTGATCACAGCCTTGACACAATTAGCGTTTTTTATTATGACATTTCCAGTCCTTTTCAAACATTTTCCTTGCCTTTGTGCACTGATCTTGAGCTCGCGGTTTTCAATTGTTAATGAGTCATTTTGAGCCGTAAGAGCCTTGATCTTTTCTTGAAGGATGGGGATGTCTGTGTAATACAGACCTATCCAATATAGATACACTTCACAATTTACAGCAGGGGAAAGTGTTCAAGGAAGCACATGACTATGTGTTAAAACACTACCACCATCCATTGTCAGTCGTTGGCTGAGTTTAATTCCTGGAAAATCCTTGTTGTGTTTTAGGCACGGTGGTAGGTTATTTACATAATCGAAATTTTGACCGAGATCTGGTTTAGAGTAATTCGGGTCTTCATCTGCCAGGAACTTTTCGATTTCAGAATCAGAGATTTCATGAACCTCGATCGATTCGATCGAGCTCACATGAGGTTTTGATATATTTCGTAGGCTTCTCGAGATAGTCTCCCAACCCTTTTTTTATTAAACCCTCGCATGTCTTGACTTTTCTTTAACCGTTTGGAAGGGTTTCCACTGGTAGATTTTAGCTTAAGACTAGGGCCGACAACTCATTTATGCTCAGGAAATTTAGTAATCTTGGAGCTGACATCTTGTTGCTCACACATAGACTGATCGAGCATAGTCCTTTCAAAAGGGTTTTTACACAAGAGATTTGTCTTATCACTAGAAGGAAAAAGATACCTCTCTAGCATAGATTTATCAACCATAAGAATCTCTACAAGGTTTAATGCAACAAAGCCATTGTGAGTCACGAAAGCATCCCAAACATCATCAAGTAGTTTTAGATGATGGACTATCAACAACTTAATCAACCCATGATGAAATAAGATGGAATCCAATTTCTGTCTTTTGTATCTCTTTGACATCTTAAATAAACTACTTAATAAGTAAAAAGGCATGTTTAACTAGAAACCGATAAAATGCATTAGCAGTCTTATGTGATAAAGGAAGACGAGGCCGTAGTGACCTTCACAAGTAAAAAATTGCCTTAACACTGCCAATAGACTGTGCCATCTATATTTCAACAGAGAGAGTGGCATACCTTTGTCACAACATTGAATTTTCCGAGAGGTGACGAACAGACTCCATGGTACCTCTTCCAACTTTGAATTTTTAAACCATTTTTGGCCGGTGAGGGGGAGGCCCGTTGCCTCGCTCAGAAATTCCTCAATGATTTCCAATTGAATATTTCCTACTTTGGCTCTGCATCCTTTGAATGTGAGGGTGAACTCTTGGGATGATTGTAATTTATAACCATGGAATTTCTCGAGAAACCCAATCCAACCCTGATTTTTAAGGTCTTCACTCACATCATCACACAGTAGCAAAGTTTGGGGGCCATTTGGCTCAATCCAGATGACCGGGGCCATAAGGGTTTGGACAAACAATCACAAGGCAACCAAAAGTCACTGTGAGCATAAGGGGTAGCAGAAATAGAGGGAGGCCAGAGAAAATAACAAAGGAATAAAACCCACAATTACCCTAGCGCGACCAAAATGAGAGCATAAAGGGTTTCAAGCCACGAAAATTGGGTGTTTCAGGTAATGAATGCCCTGAGTACAGAGCGAAACCCTAGAATCTATTTTGTAATGATGGATCTGTCGATTTGAACTGCCACTTCAAACAGAGTACAGGGTACGACCGAGTTGTGTTTAAATCTCATCATATGTAATGGGTACCTTCATTTGCCAAGGTTAGGAGAGGATGTGATCCAAAATTCAAAATACTAATCAAAAAGATTTAAAATCGAAAATGAGCTACCAAGAACGTTAAATGAAGAATCTTATAGTATTAATTCCAATATATTCTTGGTGTATTTAGAAAGTACTCAAGATATAGCTTATAATCCAGGGGCAACTCAAAAAAAATGTTTTATTGATATATGATAAGCTTCAAAACAAAACAACATTCATTAAAAGAGTTGTAAGAACATTGACCCTACATAAAGACCAAGCCTTGGATATAATTGCAATATGATTATAATTTTTTATGTTTCATTCATGCTTTGAGTCATGAATGAAGCATGAAAATGGAAAAATAAAATAGGAACAATGAAAACATCTTTTTTACAACCAAATAGTCACCTTCAAATAGCAATATTTACATGACGAAGCATAGGCAGCTATAGGAATTGTTATTTGTCACTTTAAAAGGAAAAAATAGTGTAGGGCTACCAACATGTACCTAATGTCTAGGATTTGAAGGTGTGATTCTAAAAGAAATGCATAACATGCCTTATGCTGGGAACCCTGGATATCAGAAGACTATGGCAGCAGTCAAGAGCCATTACTTTTGGCCAGGTATGAAGAAAGAGATCGTTGAATACATCACCAGATGTATGGAGTGTCAGAAGATTAAAGCTTAGCATAGGCACCCAGCAGCGTTGCTGCAACTTTTACCCATTCCTGAATGGAAGTGGGAAGTGGTGACAATGGATTTCATCACCAGTTTGCCTAGAACAGGAAAGCAACATGATTCAATTATGGTCATGGTGGAAAAGCTTACGAAATTTTCCTATTTCATTCCATTAAAGACTACTCACAAGGCAACGGAGGTTGCTGATATTTTTATGAAGGAAGTGGCACAATTGCATCGAATTCCCAAGACAATTGTGTCTGAGAGAGACCCAAAATTTACCTCAAATTTCTAGAAAGAGTTATTCAAGGGATTCAGAACAAATCTGAATTTTAGTATAGCCTATCATCCTGAGTCAGATGGGTAGACAAAGCGGGTGAATTGAGTGATAGAAGACATACTGAGGATGTATGTGATGGACACACCATTGAAATGGGAAGACTACCTACACTTGGTAGAATTCGCCTAGAACAATGGGTATCAAGTGTAGTGTCCCCAAGGCCGAGCCCCGTTACAGATCATGTTATATGCAAAGAATTGTAAATATGCTCTATAGGATGGTGAGCCAAGTTTTGTATAAGTTGTAGGCTTATGAGTTTTGTTAGGCCAGGGAGCCTAAGTGTTGAAGGCCAGGATCCTGTTGATATACTTGTATGTATGCAGGTCAATTAATAAAATATAAATACCACCAGTGCAGACCGTCCACGATGAAAGAGTGATGGGGGACTGAGTGTCCACAGAAGGGGCAAGGAACTAGGGGCTGAGTGTGGAGCCTAGGGGCTAAGACTAGGGGGCTTAGGCCTGGAATAATATTTTATTATTATTCCTAAAAAATCCATGTGCACATTATTTTAACCTAAGTCCTTTGGAAGGGCCCGTGATTTCCCAAGTGGTGGGAGAAGGGCGTACGGATGGAGCACATGCAGTTCCCAGGGTGACAAGTGTCAACCCTGGTGCATGCAAATATAAGCGCCGAGCTGAACCGTGGGTGGGG
>ML789803.1:477900-505980 GCA_009831015.1 Picea engelmannii
AGAATTCCGGTCTGGTCTGTTCCTGTAACCCAAGGTAAGGGAGACTGGCAGCCGAAGGACTGTCTAGGTGACAGAGAAGGTGCACTCTCCTGGGGTGGAACAGGCATGTGGGGAATGCGGGTCTGTGGGCAGTGAGCGTGGGATTTTCCTGGGAGAACTACTTCCTCGTGAATGTGAATGTGTTGTCTTCCCTGTAACCTCAGCCTGAGTCTAGATTCCTTGCCCGGGGGTGGAGCTCGGTCCCAGCTCGGGGGTGACCTACTGTTGAGCTAATGAACAGTGTGGTCTAAGGCTGGGAGGTTCGTGGAAGGCCTGCACTTGGTTGGTGATTTCTCCAACTATTAAAAGATAAGTATTATGAATTATGCTTTGATCATGTCTTGGCACGACTGGGCTGTATATATTATCATGTTTTCCGCTGTGTAAATGAATTAATGATGAATGCTATGGATTGTTTAATTATAGCAGTAACCATATATTTTACTCTGAGTTTTAAGTGTGTTTAATTCTGGTTAAATGCATTTGTTTTTAAATCCATGTAATGAATGGTGAATCGAGAGGTTGGGTGAACCTGGGTAGTGAAAGGTACGCTACAATTTGGTATCAGAGCAATTGGTACACTACAAATTGGTATCAGAGCAATTGGTACACTACATCAAGCATCATTGAAGATGAGCCCATTTGAAGCACTTTATGGCAGAAAGTGAAATACTTCAGTAAGCTGGGATAATCCAGCTGACAGAGCAGTAGTTGGGCTAGAATTTCTCAAGGAAATGGAAGAATAGATGCTAAAAATTAAGAAAAATTTGAAAGCTGACCAAGACAGGCAGAAAAGTTATGCTGATAAAAATAGAACCCACAGAGACTTTAAAGTGGGAGATCATGTTTTTATGAAAGTAAAAGCCAATAGAAGTTCCTTGAGGTTGGGAAACTGTTCCAAGTTGGAATCCAGATTTTGTGGGCCATTTGAAATCCTAGAAAGGATTGGGCAAGTTGCATATATGCTTGCATTACCTGCATCCATGATTGTACATAATGTGTTTCATGTTTCGTTACTTAAGAAATATATACCTGATCCTAATCATGTGATTGATTTGAATGTGATTCAGGTGGAACAAGAATGTGTCATGCAAGTGCATCCTGTGTGCATTTTGGACCGAAAAAGAAAATAGCTCTGGAATCGAGCCATAAGGCTTGTAAAGGTCCAGTGGACCTGGTACAGTCCCGAGGACGCAACATGGGAGCATGAATATGCAATGCGAGCAGAATACCCACATCTTTTTGAAGATGTTGGAAATCTTGTTGATGATGTATGCAAGTTGCACTGAGGATAGTGCAAAAATAAGGGGAGGGGATTGTAATACCCCAAGGACATGCCCCAATTGCATAATGAATTGTAATTTTGTTTTATAGGCTGGTGAGCCAAGTTTATCTAAGCTAATGGGATTATGTGTTATTAGGTCAGAGAGCCTAAGTGTTGAAGGCCAAGAGCCTGATTTGTGTACATGTAATGATGCACATTATTAATATAAAAACACCTTGGCATGTGGACCGACCATGATGAATGAGTGATGGGGGACTAAGCTTCCACAAAGTATGGCTATGGGAGAGGGGGTTGAAAGGTTGGGAGAAGGGCTATGCTTAGGAGATTAAGACCCTGGGGATAATAATTAAATATTATTCCAAAGATGTGTAAATGTTTATGTTTTATCATAAGTTCCTAGAAGGGGGAACATGTGCAAAATGGGGAGCATGCAGCCCCAGGGAGACAGGTGTCGACCTGGGCACATGCAGTTAAAAATAGAGAAGTGAGTCATGTTGGGGGTTCCACCTTCCAGTCTCCATCCTCTGTTTGAACTCGCAGGTGTCCAGAATCGAACTCTGTTTTCGGTGTTTGTTCTAGGAAATACTTACTTGAACCGTTTAGTCTTTGCGTGGGATCTTTGTACACCTCATGTATCTCTAAAATCTAAGTCGTTAGTTTGTCCTATATTGTTGGTTGGGAGAACCAAATGTCTCGTAATTGTTGAGCCTTGTTATGTTGTAACATCTGTTTGTCACCATTTTGGGAAAGCCCGTGTCTGCTTTTCCCATGGACTGTTGTGGCCATGCAGTGCTTGACTGTGTGTGGCTTGTTGGCCAGTGTATGTTCGTGTTGAGCCTTGTAGTTGCACAACTACACTGGAAACCGAGTTGAAGGAAACAGGTTGTCTGGCCTGAGTGTAACATTCTCGCAAGGTGAGGGAGGTGGTTGCGGTTGAAGAGGCGGGTTGCCAAGCCTGTGAGCGACTCTCTCCAGGTGAGAGAGTGCACAGAGAAAGTGAGAAATCCTGGAAGGGGTCCTGTAGCTGCTATAGAACTCTGAGACTTCTGATCTGGTCTGTTGTTGAAGCCCAAGGCAAGGGAGGTTTAGTAGCCAAAGGACTGTCTTGGTGACAATGAAGGTGTATACTCCTAGACTGGGACAAGCATGTGGGGAATGAGATTCTATGAGCAGTGGACATAAGTGGCTCTTGGGAGAAAATCCTTCCTCTATAATTGTGTGTCTTTCCGTTGACCTTGCCTATCCTAGGATTCCTTGCCCGGTGGAGCTTAGTCACAGCTCGGGGGTGACCTACTACTGAGAGTGATGAGCAGCGTGGTCTAAGGCTGGGAGGTTCATGGAAGGTCTTCACACAATTGGTGGAATTACTACAGTTTCAAAGATAAGTATTAGTTTGTGCTTAATATTATGTTTTGCATGCCTGTGATGCTTATATGTTATCATGTATTCTATTGCACATATGAATTATTGTTAATGTCCTTGATGATGTGTAATAGCAGTAATCCTGCGCTTACTCTGAGTTGTTTATTTAAATCTATTAATTAAGTTTAATATACATGTTTTATATATGAGTATGAGAATGTTCCGCATAGTAGCGTTGCCCGGAAAGTGGTTTGATGGTTGGGGACGTTACAATTTCAGTATCAGAGGTTAAAAGGTTAATTTAAGGTGGTGCAAGGTAGTTTTTCCCAGCTTGTTGGTGGTCGGGGATGTTACAGCCGAAATGTCCATCCAATCCCCCACTATGTTTTTCCTTTAAAATGTTCTCTCTCATAGAACTCTTCGGGATACAAAATTGATTTCCTTTGAATAATAGTCCATCCTGAATAAAATACTCGATCCATTGGCTTCTGTCTCTTAAAATAGGATTTTCACAGGCTTCATAAGCATCCTTGAAATCTGAATTGTCTCTATACATATCCTTAAGGCTATCAAAACCTAAGGTCTTCACATGAAACTCCTGCAGAATCAGACACTTCCTACTCAACGCATCAGCAACCTTGTTAGCAGTTCTAGAAATGTGCTTTATAACAAAAGTAAAGTTCTGCATAAATTCAACCCATTTCGCATGTTTCTGGTTCAATTTATCTTGTCGAGTTATGAATTATAAAGCATGGTTGTCGCTATACAAGACAAACTCTTTTAGAACCAAATAATGCCTCCATTTCTTCAGTGCCTGTATGATTTCATAAAAAAATTTATCATACATGGAATATTTCATCTTGGCATCATTCAGCTTCTCACTAAAGTATGCAATTGGCCTATTATCTTGACTTAAGACTGCTCCAATTACGAATCCACTTGCGTCACATCTGACTTGAAATGTTTTACTAAAATCTGGTAGAACCAGAACTAGTTGTCCAGTTATCTTCTCTTTCAACAACTTGAAACTTTTCTCTACTTCAACTGTCCAATGAAAAGATTTATGTCTTTTCTTGACTGTGTCCATCATTGGTGCAGAAATTCCACTAAATTTTCTGATGAACTTCCTGTAAAAACTGGCTAATCCATGGAATCTTCTGACTTCAAAGATATTCCTTGGCGATGGCCAATGACTGATTTCTCTTACTTTCTCAAGATCCATATTCAACTCATTCGAAGAGATTACAAAACCCAAATAAATGAGTTATTTCTTCATGAAAGGTGACTTATTCAAATTTATCAACAACTTCTCTTGCTGCAATATCCTCATCACTAGAGTTAGGTATCTCAAGTGCTCCTCCTCAGTCTTACTGAAGATCAGTATATCATCAAGATACACAATTACAAACTTTCCAATGAAATCCTTCAAGACTTCATTCATCAATCTCATGAAAGTACTCGGCGCATTCGTCAAACCAAATGGCATGACAAGCCATTCATACAGTCCTTCATTCATCGTGAATGTTGTCTTCCATTCATCACCTTTCCTCATTCTAATCTCATGATATCCGCTTTTCAAATCAATTTTTGAAAAAAACTTTGCTCCACTCAAGCAATCCATCAAGTCATCCATCCTAGGTAAAGGAAATCTATACCTGATGGTGATTTTGTTTATAGCCCTCGATTCTGTACACATCCTCCATCCACCATATTTCTTTGGACTTAACACTGTTGGCACAACGCATGGACTCAAGCTTTCTCTAACCAACCCTTTTTCCATAAAATCTTGGACTTGCTTCTTAACCTCTTCATTCTCCTTTGGCGTTAATCTGTACGTTGATTTGTTTGGTAAACTTGCTCCTGGTATAAGGTCAATATGATGGCTTATACTTCTGATGGGTGGCAACAAACAAGGTAAATCATCCACCACTATATCAGCAAAATTCTCCTGCAGTTCCTGAATTTCCTCTGGTAGATCATCTATAGAAGTACTGGTCAAGATGACTCTAGGTTTTCTTACCACAACAAACTGCATGTCTTGATATTTCTCGACTTCCTCCAGAAATTCCTTCCCACTCATGAGAATTATAGTATTTCTTGTTTCTGCTTTCACCTTCTTGTCTTCAATTGGCAGCAACATATGGGTTCTACCATTCTTTTCCAAGGTGCATGTGTTCTTTCTTCTGTCATGAACAACATTTTTGTCATATTTCCACAGTCTCCCCAACAAAAGATGACAGACATCCATGGGAATGAAATCACATAAGATATCATCTCTATAACCTCCTATATTAAATTCAACTAAACATTGTTTAGTGACTGTTACTTGATGTCATTTTTGCAACCACAAGACTTTGTATGGGCTTGGATGTGCAACTGTCTCCAATTCTAGCTTCTCCACCATTTATGTGGATATTATATTATCTGTACTTCCACTGTCCACTATTACCTTGCATACCCTATCCTTGGTCTTGCAAGTAGTTCTGAATAAACTGTTTCTTTGGACTGGATTCTCTATCTCTTTATCTGGCTTCAAGAGAATTTTCTGCATCATTAATGATCTTCCGCCTTCTGCATCTTCTACCTCAACATTTCTCCTTTGCACTTCTGAAATGTGAGCTTCTCCTCCTCCATCCCTTTTTCTATCGGGACATTCAAAAGATTTTTGTCTGATATTTCCACAGACAAAACACTTTATTTCACCTCCTCTTCCTCTTCCTCTTACTCTAGCTCATGGAAAATTGTTCCTGTCGACATATTGTCTTCTCTGTGAACTTCCTCCTCTTTCAGGGTGAGTATGAGGTTTCTTTTCTTCATATTTGGGTTTCTGTACTCTGTCCTGGGAAATTTCTTTGCCTCTGCTCTGACTTCTACCTCTTCCCCTTTAGCCTTGCTTTTGGGCCAATTTCTCTTATGCCTTCAAATCCATTTGATAAGCATCTTCTACCTTCCTGATTGTCATCATGCTCATCTCATCTTGAATGTCATATCTCAGACCATTCATGTATCTAGTGAATTTTTCATCATCACTCTCACAATGACCAGCTCTAATGTTTATCCTGTAGAACTCTTCAGTGTATTCCTTCACTGTCATCCCTTTCTATCTCAAATTCTGCATTCTTCGAAATAGATTAATTTGGTAATCTCTAGGTATAAACTTAGATTTCATCTTTGCGACCATCCTATCCTAGCTTTTGATTCTTTGTTTTCCCTTGCAATTCATGTCAGCTTGCAGTTCATCCCACCATAGTGTTGCATGCCCTTTCAGTCTAGTGACAACATGTTTAACTTTCTTATCTTCCTCGACATCCTCATAGTCGAAGTATTTATCCAGAGCTCTAAACCAATCTAGTAGCTCTTCAACGTCTAATTTTCCTTCATACATTGCGATATCCATTTTTTCCTTGGCACCTATTCTTGCAACAACTCTGAATAGACATTCTTTTACAGCATCTTTAGCTACAACTTCTTCTTTAGCTCCAGCCTCATTCTCTCTTTCGGCTTCACTGATGTCTCCAACATCAGTTGTCTATCCCTGTGTTGTCTCCATAGCATCTAATCGAGCACGGAGGTCCCTCACTTCCCTTTCCACAGTTGGATCGGGCATAGCTCTTTCTTGACGTCTTCTGGGCGACATTATTGTAAACTACTCTCTGCTACATAAATTCAAGATCTGAGCTCTGATACCACCTGACCCAGCACCCCTACCTCAACAGGTTTTGCTCGACCTCCCGATCTAAGGATCATTCTTAGTCTCCCCTTTGATTCCAAGTGACTCCTTTAATTCTCGCTGGAACCTTCAGAAGTTACGCCTGCGTGAACGAGCACAAGGCGCGAACCTCCACTCCACGTGACCAACTGATGTGACCACAGTCTTCACCTGAAAAGGTATTTCGGGTTTCACAAATTTTTGATTCCTGATGTGAGTCCCTCTGAATCCTTCAATCTCTGAAACCTCAAAAATGCTAACAGTTCACTAACTCCTCCCTTGAATTCTCTTGATGTGACCCTCGACTGCGACCTGGGCCAAATCTTTCGACACCTTGGGATTTCGCGTGTCGAGGAATTTCAATGCAACTTTCTCTCTTCACCTGATAGGCGAAACCATGATACTTCCTTACCACAAATCAATGGTTATGAGCCTCCCATGATATGACGGTCCTGATCCTATCGCAATTTCGTGAATCAGGAATTCGTGACTCTCGATTCCGAGTCACAACTTTCTCCACACCCTGAATTCTGAAACGTCAAAATTCAAGGACAAGATCAACAACCCTCGTTGATCTAGATCTGACGGCTACTATCTCTCCTGAGCTTGTGAGTGCTTGAGGAATATCTCCTTAACCCTTCCACTGATCTATGAGATCCAACGGTCCATGAAACTTCAGTGATTCTCCTTCTGAGAATTTCAGTCGTCTATTCAAACTTCTCAAAGACTCCTAGCCAAATGCCTTGGTGTCTTTTCCTCCTGAACTTGGCTTCTGCAAGGTAATTCCAGACCTCGTCCTTCCTTCGAATTCTTCAAGGTCTCTATCCCTCCTGAGCTTACACTTTTCTTCAACTCAAGGTTCAAAAGGATTCTTTCACGCACTCCTTGCGGCATTCACAAATAACCTTTGGTTATTTCACACCTCCAACTCTATGCACTCCTTGCGACAACAGTTCTTCAATCTCTCTCCTTGGTTGATAAAGTCTAAGACTTCAAACAGCCCATGGACACCTTGCATGGCTCTGTGCTATACTTGCACTTCTATTGGTATGAGAACAACGATATCTCTCCTGAGCTTTTCTTTTCTGAGATAAAACTCAGAACCTCGTCAACGCACTCCTTGTGGACTTTCACTGCACTCCTTGCAGAAATTATCCAGATGAGAAACAATTGAAACTCATACTCCTCCTCTCACGGACTTCATACATTCAACATGAAATCACGAGCATACATACACATAGCATTGAAACAAATGCATAATAGAGAATATGAACAAACTCTAAACATACCATTCAATATATGCAAACAATATTCATCACAACACCATGAAATTGGATCAAAGCTTCCTTATATTAATCCAAGTGTATCTGTACATGGGTTCAATAGAAACAACTATCTGCTTATACAATTTCTACAATCTTTTTTCTTCTCTTCTCTTACTCTACAGCTCTTATTCTTACAATGAGATAATTGTTACAATAGAATACATACGAGGGAGATTTCTAGAGTTTTCCCTACTACAACTCTAACTATCTAATCGAATTAAAGATTACAGCTACCTTACATTTATTACAATAAATGCCATAACCGATAGATGAGAGAAACCGCTCAAGATCTGCGTTACAATCTTCAAACCATAAACGCAAATACATCCTCCCATATATTACATTAATGTTCTATCTTTCAAATTCAAAACATTCTCAAAATGTGCGTTGGTGCATTTCCAGCTATCCTCCACTTTGCGCTTGCTTTGTTGGCTTGCTTACGATTCTCTTGCATCAGAAACTCATGACGTGATTATTTGGGTATTCTCCTGATCGACCGTCAAACTTAGGACCTTCATACGGTAATTTGGCTAGTATGATGGGCCAATAAGGAGAATGTAAAATAGGATCATTCAAAATCCTAGATAAATCCAGTAAATCCAAAGTAGCAAGAAAAGGAAATTGTATGTTCACTTGAGGAAACTGGTAATTATGAGGAGGAAGTCCCGTAGGTATACCAGTAGGACCATAAGTAGTATGTATATAGTTAGACAGTCCTGATAGATTCGGTTGTGGAGGATTTTGGGTCAAATAACCAATAGGGTTTGGTTGATTAGGTATGTTCCCTTGGAAAGGAACATTAGACTAAAAATTTTGACCCTGGGTAGGATTCATAGAACCCGGATACGTTTGTCCGAGGTGAGGGGGTAAAAAATAATTAACTTGAGGATGCTTCCCCCCAAACGGTATTTCAATACCTTGGAAAGGAAGATTCTAGGGTTGATATTGTAATCTGGGTATACTTTGCCCATAAACTAGGTTATGGCATCCAACTTGAGGTTTCCCCCCAAGTTGAGGTTGTCCCCCAATTTGAGATTGGCCCCCAAATTGAGGTTTTCCCCCAAATTGAGGTTTCCCCCCAACTTGAGGTTGGCCTAAACCAGGAATCTGAAAACCAGAAGCGACAGAATGACTGGTGCCTCCAACTGGATTGGAGCCACTAGGTCCAAGACGACTAGATCCTCTAGACAAAGGTGGAGGAGGAATGTAAGGCCCCCTGGAGAGAACCTGGGTAGGTGTAGGAACAAAGTGACTAGCAGCATTATACCCAGGAGGAACAAAAAGGTTAGACCCTCCGGATGGATTCTGGGCAGGAATAGAAATGGAAGTATTCAAAGAGTTATACCCAAGGGGAAGTGATGGATTTGATCTAAGCAGAAGTGGTGTTCCAATGGGAGCTTGAGTGATAACCACGTTTCCAACAGAAACAATCATAGCTTGTGGGACTATGGTAGAGTTTGCGATCTGGAGAGGAAGAATCGAGTTAGAACCAATTAATAATTGGTATGGAACTATGACAACATTATTGGTTGTGCCAGTGAAATGATCTAACGGTACTGTATAAGAAGCAGAAGTCATAGGTGTTTGCGATGCCAGGAATGCTAGTTTATCAAAAATATTGTGTCCCGAGGAGTCTTTCCAAAAAACTCTAGTAGTATGAACCGGGGTTCTAAATGACTCACTCTGAAAAAGTGGATCGTCTACTCCAGACTCGGCATTAGGTCCAGTAGGTACTTCAATATTTTTGTCAACAACAAGTTCTCCTAATGAATTCATCCGAAGAAAATGTGGATCTTGTATAACACTCAAAAACGGATTTGGGGGAAGTATTGATTCCTCTAAAGTAGTTGAACTTCCAATCTCAGAGGCTACTTCCTTATTGACTGCTCCTTAAGGAGATCCCTCTGGTGAGTTAGGAAGCAAAGGGAGGTAACCTTCTAGATCTTTCAGAGGTATCCCTTTCATCCTACGTGAACGGAGAAGGATGATGTTGGCCGCACCAAATAAAGAGCTAAACAAATCTATGGCCAACTAGAGAAACAAATAGCACTCACTAATAAAATATAGAAATTAAACCAAGCAAACAAACCTTCTTATTTTGAATGAAGTCACTAATTGGTGATGAATTCCAACGTCGGGAAGTCAAGACAAGAAGGGGTTGGGATAAAGTGGGTGGAAAAGTTACGTTGACGAACTGCTTAACTGACTTACACCCTGGTGCAAGCTCCCACACATAATCGTGGGTATACCCTCCAAGAAGCCCGAGTGAGTTTGGTCAATGTCGATTCTAGGTACCGTGAAGACTTGCCCCTCCACAGTCACCTCGTGTAAAGACCCTAAAGAGATAGGCTACTAAGGTTACCAATTATGAAAATGATGCCTGGGGAAACAGTTGGTAGTCTGACACACGCACAAAGGCAGGGTATCGAGCTCAAAATCATAGGATTTTCTTCTCAATTTACTCCCAATAATATGGTAAATCTCTACAATAAGACCGACAAAGCAGGGTGAGTAACTCTGTCAGTCCTAATGTGACCTCATGATTGACCCTTGTGTTAGAAGGGCTTCCCAGGACAAAATGCAGCAAGTGTACTTGAACTCTCCCTATCACAGGATACTATTGTGTGTTTTTATGCTTTGGAGAGTGTGCCTTACAACCTATTCCAAAGCACTATCCTAGCTAATGTTGGTGAAGAGAATTTCTAGAAAATAAAAGTTGCTAATAAATTTTAAAATTACGCTATATTTTAAAGGTTGTTGTTTACACAAAAGGGAGATGGAAATGAAATTGATGACGTATGTGATCTTGATCCAATAAAATGAAAGAAGAGATGAATATGCAATATTTCAATTCGATGAACTCTAACTATAGTAGGGAGAAGGTATCTCTTTTTTACATACAAAATCTACAAAACACAATTTCTCAATTTTTGAATGAACAAAATCCCAAATAATCAAAAGTTACAAAATTTTCCAAGTTTCTCTTTTAACAAATATTTTGAATGCAATAATTTTCTTGTGAAAAAACACTAAAAAGAAGAATGAATTCAGTTCTTTATTTTCAAATCAGATCAGATATGTAATGAAGAAAAGAAAGTGTAATCCAAGAAAATTAACACATTCTCAACACAATTCCCAAATCAAACTCATAATGTAGACAAAAATGAAAATGATAGGAAATCATTTTGTCAAATGCAAACAAAAATGTCTCTCAATCAATAAACAATCTGGAAAGTAAAAACAATCCAAAAATTCAAACAAATCAAAGACCCTTTGTCAAACAAGCACTCAAGACCAAGATCCAGAGATTATACCCTTGTGACAAAAATCAAACGCAAAGCTTGCAAAATTACAAAGAAAAACTTTCAATTCCTGAAAACCAATCAAATGCAAGCTTCAAACTTATAAATCAATCAATCACTGGTATCAAAAGTTCATCCCAGGAAATTAAGGAAAAAATGGGTGGAAAAAGAAAAATTGGCTCTCGAACAATTCCTACAAGAATCGTTGCAGGTTGCAGTGGAGCACAATGCAACAATCTAGGGTCGTCACATGCTGCCAATAGGTTACAGTGCGACTTCATTGCACTGGTCTGCACCAGTAGGATGTGACGTCAGAGAATCATCGCGGTCTGTCTATATATTACAGTGCGACGATCTCTGTAACTAAAGGGAAATGGAAAGACAGACAAAAAATATTATTGAACCTTCAGACCCAGGCATTCTAGATGGATCACCCACAGACTCAGAGAATGAAATTGACCAAAAGAAGGTAGGCTAAAAGAAAATAAGAGGAAAAAAACCAAAAGAAAGTTCTCTCCCCAGTATGGTCACCACTTTTGTTATCAAATTAATCGTTAAATGTAGACATAAATAGATCTCCCTAGATTCCAAAGGAAACTAGAACAAAACAAAACATAATGCACACTTCACCTTAAACTTCATCATCATATGAACTATTTTAATGGGTTACACGTTACATACATTTTAAACGACACTTGTCCCCGCTAGCGTCCTCTTTGTAGCTCCTTCCTTGAGTTTGTAGAATAGTAAGCTTGTCTAAGAATCACAAACCAACAAAGAAAGAGAACAAAGATATATATATTCTAATGAAGTCTATGTATATGATCAAGGAATTATACAATAGAAGACGAGATGCTTATATAGGGAAGAAATGCATTACTGTATTAAGTGAATAGAAAGTGGAGAATACAACCTATGCCTTGATGTTGCAAGGTCCCCTTTCAATGGCTCTTTTCTTCAACACACACAGCTTTGCTCCAAAATGTCTTGCATGAAGAAGATCCACACTCTGACTTGAAGAACTAAAGCAAAGCTCTCAAGCATAATCTGAAGTAGAACTCTATATACAAATATTAGCTTATTCAACCTTAGCCTTTTTCGTGAGAGATCCCTCTTTATATAGTGTGAAAGAGATATGGATGAAGATATTAGGATGATCCCACCAAATCTGTGAAGCAAGTAAGATCCAAACTGATTGGAGGCCACCTCATCTTCTAGAAGATTCCCTTCTAGAACATTCGTGAAATTTGACTTTTCCCATGCTTTAAGCATCGTCGACCCTATGCACAAGAAGCATGTGACAACGTCGCAGTCCAGGTATAGTGCATACTATGATGATCATGCATCGTTGCACCCCATGCATAAAGCAGAGTGCGACAACCTTCCTTCATATGGTTTTTGGCAGAGGAAAGAAAATCACTTTTCCCATGGATAAATTCTCTTTTAATATTTTTAGGGAACATGAACACATGTTGTCAGATGATTACCGAGGTGACCAAAATAATGTGTAATAGGGACCAAGTCGATATGGCCACTCTCAAGACAATCTGTCCAAGCCACAACACAATAAGTGAAACGAGAAGATGAAGAAGGACATGGGAAAATGGTGTGAGTAGCATAAAAGTCCTTGGAACAACACCGATGAATGTCGCTCCAAGCAGTCCCTCGTGGTCGAGCTGAAGGCTTCTACGTCAGAGGTCGATTCTGATTCCGAGTCAAGTACTAAAGGAGGGAAGTGGATTATCGATGTTGAACCCAATGCCATGGTCTCTACCACCAAAGTCTGGCCAAGAGAACTAGAAGAACCGGAGGAAGGGGAATGCCTCTTCCACTCGTAGATGTGGGTCAAAGGGGGGTGATTCATTTCATTGTCAACAACGGTAGTCAGAAGAACCTAATTTCAGCAAATTTCATCAAGTGGTTGAACCTACCAACGACACCACACCCACAACCCTACACCATCGATTGGCTTCGTCAAGGAAGAGATCTCTGTGTCAGCCAACAGTGTCATCTTCCCTACGACATCAAGCCTTTCAAAGATGAGGTATTGTGTGATATTGCTCCCCTTGAAGTTTGTGATGTTCTTTTAGGACAACCATATTTGTGGAAGTGTCATACTATGTATGAGTCTAGACCTCGTAGTGTTATTATTACTTTGGGTAGAAAATTGTACAGGATCCCATAGGTGGCACCGCCTACTGTTATTTCTTTAATTTCTACTAAGCAATGTAGTAAGGTAATTTCATAGACTGGGAAGTTCGTCTTCTTTGTGATCTATGCTCACAGTAAGCAGAAGGTCGCTGCCACATCCGTGGCCTCTACACAATGCCTCTCTTTGTAGTAGAATCAAGTCGACGAGATCGTGGAAGAATAAAGATACATCTCTATCTCACCTACAGGGGTACCGACACATTTCCAAGTCAAGCATCCAATTCATCTGACCCCTGATGCACCTCTACCTAATGGACCAATCTATCGGTGCTCGCTAATGGAGAATGGTGAAATCAGGCGTCAGATCCAAGAGCTTCTTCAAAAGGGGCACATTAGACCCAGTTGTTCCCCTTACGGAATCCTGATTGTACTGGTGCAGAAGAAGGACGAGACTTGGTGACTCTTCATTGATTACAAAGCCTTAAACAAAATCACAGTGAGAAATCGCTACCCCATTCCCAGGATTGATGACCTTCTTGACCAAATCAAGGGGGAAAATTTCTTCAGCAAGATTGACTTGAAGTCTGGCTACCACCAGGTTCCCATCGAACCAACTGATGTCTGGAAGACAACCTTCAAGTCTAAAGAAGGTCTCTACGAATGGCTAGTCATGCCCTTTGGCTTAAAATATGCACCAACCACTTTCATGAGGTTGATGAATGATGTATTGAGACCCTTCACCAAGGCCTTTGTGGTAGTATATTTGGATGACATCCTCATCTTCAGTAGAATGTGGGAGGAGCACATGTGGCATATTTAATAGGTTTTGAGCACTCTGCGGCAGCACAAGCTTTATTCCAACTTGGAAAAATGCTCTTTCGGCATGAACAGGGTCCAATAGTTGGGATACATTGTTGATGAGCATGGGGTACATGTTGATCCAGCTAAGATCCAAGTCATTCGTGAATGGCTAGCCCCGACCACACTGACCGAGCTTTAGAGCTTCCTGGGACTCGCCAATTTTTACCGACGGTTCGTGTTGGGATTCTCCCATATTGCATAGGCCCTCAGCCAGGTGACCAAGGGAGGTGGTAGGGACAATTTTATGTGGGGGAAGGATCAACAACGAGCATTCGAATATCTGAAACATCGTTTGTGCTCAACTCCAATACTCTCCTTACCTGATCTGCAACAACCATTCGAAATTGAGACTGATGCATCTAATTATGTTGTGGGAACAGTTCTCACTCAACACGGGCATATGGTGGCATATTGTTGGCCTTGACCAAGTTTTGAGGAATGCTTGGTCATATTTGACCATTTTTGGGACTTCGACAACTTGTCAAAGACGAAGCACCAAGCAAAGCAGAAATCACGGGATCTTGGCCCACTTTGGGTCCTTTTTGGGTTTTGGGGAATATGTAATGGGAAAGGGATGTTGGCCCGTGGGTTTACCCACGTTTAGGCCCACTTTTGTAATATATAAATAAGTAGCTAGGCGATGTAAGTAGAGATATGACTAGAAGCTAAGTGCTAGATTGGCATCTATGTGAGTAACTTGCAGAGCTGAGTGCAAGTGTTATAAGTGTTGAGTGCACAGATTGAAAGAAGGCACTGTGCTAGATCTACTCGAGGAAGGAGGATCTGGCGAGGTGCATGCAGATCTCCTGTCCTACGCAGAGTAAGGTTTTGATAGCTTTGTGTTGTAACTGATTATTGAAGATACTAATAGAGAAGAAGAGTTGGTGGACATAGCCCCAGGGTGGGGGTGAACCACGTAAATCTGTGTGTCGTTCTTTGTGTTATTACTTTCATGTGTTTTCCCTCTCTTGCTAAGTGCTATGACATGATTAGATAGATCTATTTATGCTTTGTGCTTCTGATATGTGAATGAATGTTAGATCTGGTATGTATGGAGATGCTTAGTGTTGGACTACTAGATTTGATCTATTATATGCTGCTAAGTGCTGAATTATCTTAGATTTAAGTATATATTGTGATTCTCTGTGTTATCTGTGAAGTGGGATAAGGGTGAATTCTAGGTGAACTATTGATGCTAAGTTATTTGTTAAGTGATTAATCACAGATCTATGTCCCAGCTAAAGTTATAGACACATGAGTCCTGCAACCACCCCTGCCTCTACCTCGGGTGAGACTTCATCTGCTTTGCAGGTGTTTCCGAAAGCACTGGTAGATAGGGTGTTTTTGGTGCGTTGTTGTAGCATTGAACCCTCGGTCTTCCCCTATGCCAACAAATGGTTCCGTTGCTGGGACCTGAAACTGTGATTGCTGGGAAATGAGAAAGAAAATCTTTGTGAAAAAATTTGACTTAGAAACCATGGAATCTTTGTGCGCGGATCTGTGCCCTAGTGCGTAGTATTTCACTTGATCTGAAGAGCTCGGTGCTAAAAAGAGGAGGCCAAATCCAAAGAAAATAAGCAATATCTTAATGCTTTGTGCTCTAAGAAAGGTAAAAGTGGGAGTTTCTGAAGAAAAGAGGTCAGATCTGCNAAAAAAAAAAAAAAAAAAAAAAAAAAAAAAGGTAAGATCTATAAGCTTTGTGCTCTGATAAAGGTAAGAATAGTTAAAATTTTTAGATCTAGAAGCTTTGTGCTCTATATAAGTAAGATAAGTGGAAATTTTTGTTTCTAGAGTATGGCTCTAGGTATTTTTGATAGAGTCTGTCCTAGCTTGAAAACTAGGGAATTACTAAATGAAAGAAAGGTTGATATGAATAGATCTGATAAGAAGAACGATAGATATGTTATACCTATGCATAGAAAGAATGCTTGGACTAACAAATGGATGCAGGATCCTAGAAAGAATTTTTTGCAGGCTAGCTACCACGATCCTAGTGCGCAGTACAGAAGAGGTTGGGGATCATTTAAGAGAAAGTGAGGATTAACCCTCTGTTACAATTGCAGAAGACCGGGACATCTTGCTAAGGAATTCCCTAGTGAAATATCTAGTTGTCTCTGTTGCAAAGCTTTAAACCATGAAATGTTGGATTGCCCTAAAATGATTGCTAAGCTTGAAGGAATGAATCTGAACCAAGAAAACCCTAAGGAAGATCCAGAAATAGCAGAACCCCAGAGAGAATCAGAAAAGATAGTATTCAGATGCAAGGAACCTTGAATGATCACCGACATGTTAGATTATCAGAGATCTTTAACGAAAAAGAGAAAATTGAAGTAAGAATAGGAGACTTTGACATTGACTGTGTTCTGGATGAGGAAACACAGGTGAATGTCATGATAGAAAGGACTTGAGAAGCTATAGGAATTCCTACTATGATTCCATCCCTAGGAGGAATAAGATTATTCAGAGGAAAAATGGTAAACTTATGTGGAAGGCTTACTCAGATATCTATGAATGCCAATGGAACTTCGACAGAGGAAGATTTTGAGATTATCAAATTTATTGAGGATAGCGCCCCGTTCACTATGTTACTTGGAAATCCTTGGATTGAAAGAGATCAAGCCAGAAAGAAGGAAGAAGAAAAAGTTTTAGAACAACAGAAACAAGACTTAACAAACTTTATGACCAAGAAGATTGCACAGTTGATTGAGGAACAGAAGAACAGATCTAAGCCCTTGACTTTAGAGACCCCAATAACGAAGTTGAAAGACTGTCAGAAGGCTCACAGAAGACTAAAGTACTTACTCCAGATACAGAAGAGGTATTACCCCTGAAAGACTCTCAACAGCCCGCAGTGACTACGCTAAAGGAAGATAGGAATCAGAATGGAAAAGGACAGACCGAGTTGAAAATTACCGGGAAGAAGGCTAGAAAGTTAAGTAAGAAGAGGGCGAAGATTGAAAAATTACAGGAGATTCCCAATGGAACATCGCAGAAAGAAAAGTTGCGGAATTTGAACTTTGTCGGGATATCAAGACAGTGACCTATGGCACTTCGCCATGACAAAGCAATATAGCCATTGGACTGATATATCCATTCGATTTCCACCCTGAACAGACAGAAAAGCATTGATGGATCATCACTAGACTATTGGACAGCACCAAAATGGATAGAATAGAGTTAATGAAGGCTCCATGTCCATTGCAAGAAGACCATTGGTGAGATTGCCTATTTAGCTCATCGCGCCATGCCTGAAGAACACTTTTTCCAACTAATAAATTTAAGCTCATAGACTAGCAAGTGTCTACAGTGATCATCACACCCATTTTATTCATTCCTGTGCAGTGCCTAAGATCAGCATGACCCTGATTAGTTTTCCTAAGCGTATATGTCCAATGAGCTCAGCGTAGCCGAAGAATCTGTAAGAGAGGTACTCGCTAGCCTCAGAACCGAAAGAGTCATGTTGGAGAGAGGGTTGTCTACTGGTTTATAGGAATCATCGACGAGGGAAATGCAAGCCTCCCCATCGACTGCTCGAGCAGGAACATCTTGAGTTGGCACAGAAAGAAGAACCAAACATAAAAACGATGTGGCTAGCATGAAGTTAGTGCCATCCATCCTACCAGCTTACATACCCCCTCTGAGTGGTGCGATTAATAGGGATAGTGTCCCTAGAGACTTTGAATACACCCTAGTCACTACATATCTACCGAAAGGAGTACGCACCTACCGCGCAGATCAAGACAAGGTTGCAGCATTGAAGTTTTGCGACTTCAACCTGGGGGACCATAAAGTTTACAGCATGCTCTCCCCGTATAAGTACTTGACAAGAAATAAGGGAAAGAATTAAAAGATCATCCCTCAGAAATGGGCGTTGAACCTCGCGCAATCCACTTTGCTCAACGTTATGAAAATCCCTCACTTCAGTAGACACCAGGAGGTGAATGCTTGTGTAAAATTGTTGCTAGCAAGTTACCACGGAGGATACCTGTGGTTAAAATATCACATAACTATTGATCCGGTGTTGATCAATCACATCATAGGGCTGAGCATGTAGGGCCCTGACCCACAAGAGTTTTACCTTGGAAATACTTCAGACCGAGCATTAGCACAAAGGATTAAAGAAACTTATGGAGATGTTGAAAAAGGTGCACGAGGCTACAAGGTAGCTTCTATTGAGAAAGGCATAGTGCACCTCGCCTGTCAACTAATCGCGGGGAAGTTGGTATGCAAGAACAGACCAATGCAAGTATCTGGCTTTGTAGTTGACCTCGCAGGGAAGTGCGCAAAGGGATTACATATGAACTAGGCGAAGTAACTGGTAAACTAGCTAGAGATTAACTGTAGAGAAGCCCAAGATTAGGGGCATGAATTCCATTTTAGCTGGCTTCTAATACTGATCGCTTTTGTTGCATGGGAGCTACCGGAAGGTGTAACCTTCCCGGACCTTGACCCCTTTGAGCCACTAGCCGTGAAGTTCAGCACATTGTGGTACTCAACCAACATGAAAAAGAAATGGCAATCGAATAAGACCGCCACCCAAAAAACTTTACAAAGTTTCCAACCTCTGATAAAGTTCAGCGTAGACCGCCACTTTATATACCTAACTCCACGCACTGATGAGCACCAGGAATAGCTTCAATCTTATTATAAGCTGACAGAAGAAGACCTAGAAGATATCACCAAGGAATGGTCGGCGGACCTCTTTGTTGCAGCAGATCCAACAGACATTTCAGACATCAATAGCCCAGAAGTTGCGCAGGATACATCTGGGCCTAGTAAGACGAAGAAAACAAAGAAGTCAAAGAAAGATGAGGAAATACAGGATGTTGATAATAGATCTGTAAGAACGGCTTCCGTCACACCAAATCAAGGAGGTAATGGCGAAGACCTAGAGGAAGTCGAACAGAGAGTGGAAGACAAAGTCGAAGTTATAAAGAAGAGAAAAGGGTCACCTCCGAAGTCTCCTTCCCGGAAGAAATCGAAAGAAACCGTAACTAAGATCCAGACCATGCTCACTCCATATGACTTTAGTTTCCTCATAGAAGCTATGAATGAAGCTATCGAAGAGATAACAAAAAATAAGGAAGCCAAGCAAGAGGCAATGTACAACAAAATTGAAAGTGAACTCCAAGGAGTGCAGCAAGAACTTCAGTCCAGCCACACAATCTCCACTGCGCTCCTACCTGAAAGTAGAAGAGCAGAGGGATATGAACCAGTTCAACTCTGCAAGCTTGCTGACACAGTCGAAGTATGCCTTCGAAAAGCAAAAGAAGCAATAGCACAGGCCACCTAGGCCCTAAAGCAAGCACAGGAGGAAATCATAGAACAACGTCGAGCCACACAACAAGAGAAGGATGCTCTACAAGCAAAATTTGAAGAAGATAGAGCGAAGATCCGAAAGGAGAAAGAGCAACTTCTCACGAAGCAGATCGGGATGGAAGAAGCAGTTAACAAAGCATTTCACTCTGTGACCAGCTTAGAGCAGAAGGCAGAAGAACCCTTCGAACGTCAAGTGATGAAGCTCGTTGAAGTTATTCAAAAGCTTCAGCAAAGGGTCATGAACTTAGAACTTTAGACCATACCAAGTACCCCACAAGAAGAGCTCGACCAACAAGAAATAATTGCTCGGAGTATAGTAGAAAGGATTAAAGCACTCACTGAGGAATGCAAACAATTAAGTAGCAGAAGTGCGCAGATACATGAGAGCCTAACCGAGAACCCAGAATTGCATAAATTGGAGTCGCAGCTCCAGGAGGCAAAGTACCAAGCCGAGAAGCTACAGGTGCAGTTGAAGACCCTATCACCTATAAAGAAAATGAAACGATCCCATGAACAACGCATATCATAGCAGTAGATCCATATGATCCAGAGCAAGGTCATGGAAGTAACTCAGCAACTTCAACCTTTGTCGGATAAGGCGTGTCAACTATTTTTAGAAATTGAGAACCAAGGAACAGAGTTGGAATAGGTTGTGAATTCGGTAGAACAGTGCCTAGAAGGGCCAATGAATGTCGCACTCATCTAGGAGTTCGTTGACCAAGAAGTAGTAGCAATGCAACAGGTCGAAGCAGCTCGAGCCAAGCTCGAGGCGTTTGAAGCAGAATTGGTCAGACCTGAGTGACTCAGGATGAGTCACAGGTGAGTGTTGGGGGCTTGTTGGCCCTTGACCAAGTTTTGAGGAATGCTTGGTCATATTTGACCATTTTTGGGACTTCGACAACTTGTCAAAGACAAAGCGCCAAGAGAAGAAGAAATCACGAGATCTTGGCCCAGTTTGGGTCCTTTTTGGATTTTTGGGAATATGTAACAGGAAAGGGATGTCAGCCCATGGGTTTACCCACGTTTAGGCCCACTTTTGTAATATATAAATAAGTAGCTAGGAGATGTAAGTAGAGAGATGACTAGAAGCTAAGTGCTAGATTGGCATCTATGTGAGTAACTTGCAAAGCTGAGTGCAAGTGTTGTAAGTGTTGAGTGCACAGATTGAAAGAAGGCTATGTGCTAGATCTACTTGGGGAAGGAGGATCTGGCGAGGTGCGCGCAGATCTCCTGTCCTACGCGGAGCGGAGTAAGGTTTGGATATCTCTGTGATGTAGCCGACGATTGAAGATACTAATAGAGAAGAAGATTTGGTGGACGTAGCCCTAGGGTGGGGGTGAACCACGTAAATCTGTGTGTCGTGCTTTGTGCTGTTACTTTCATGTGTTTTCCTTCTCTTGCTAAGTGCTATGACATGATTAGATAGATCTATTTATGCTTTGTGCTTATGAGATGTGAATGAATGTTAGATTTGATATGTATGGAGATGCTTAGTGCTGGTCTACTGGATCTGATCTATTATATGCTGCCAAGTGTTGAATTATCTTAGATTTAAGTATATACTGCGATGATCTGTGTTATCTGCAAAGTGGGATAAGGGTGAATTCTAGGTGAACTATTAATGCTAAGTGCTTTTTTAAGTGCGTAATCATAGATCTGTGTCCCAGCTAAGGTTGCAGACACCTGAGTCCTGCAACCACCCCTGCCTCTACCTTGGGTGAGACTTCATCTGCTTCGCAGGTGTTGCCGAAAGGGACGATAGTTAGGGTTTTGTTGGTGCGCTATTGTAGCGTTGAACCCTGGGTCTGCCCCTGTGCCAACACATACCATAGTGAGACACTCTCTGATACTGTCCGGAAATACCCCACCTATGACAAGGAAATGTATTCCATTGTACAAGACTATCGTCAATGGAAACATTACATTTTGGGGACATAGACGATCATACACATTGATCACAAGCCTCTATAGTTCATACAGACACAGGGGAAATTGCAGAACGACCGCCATGAGAAGTGGTCCACCTATCTACAGCAGTTCCATCTCAACATCAAGTATAATACAGGTATCTCCAATCGTGTCGTTGACTGCCTCAGTCGGCCTCCTGTGGCTGCACTTACCATTGTGCTCCATTCATGTGGACATGAAACATCAAAGTGGCCCCAACTTTACCAAAAAGATCCAGACTTCGCCACCACATATCAGCTCTTGGGCACATGCACCACTGTCACTAATTTTCACATTCAGGACCGACTCTTATGCCACCTGGGCCATCTATGTGTTCCTACAAGCGAGCATGCAAAGCTAATTTAGGAAGCCCACTACAGTCGGGTTGCAGGACATTTTGGCGTAGAGAAAACTATGGTCATTCTTCAAAACATTTTTATTGTCCAAAACTTCGACGGTACGTTAGCAAGTATATCAGATCTTCCACTGCCTACGCCATTTCCAAGTCGACCATCAAGAAGAAAGGCTTATACACCCCTCTTCCTATTCCTAAGAAGCCGTGGGAATCCATCTCCATGGATTACATGTTTGGTTTGTCATCCAACAAGCATGGAAATGACTGTGTGTTTGTGGTCGTTGATCGATTTTCAAAGATAGCCATCCTCACAGCCTGTAAGAAGAATGTCACAGCGGCAGATACTGCCAAGCTCTTCTTTGAACAAGTTTGGGTTCACTTTGGGATACCACAGACCATCATATTCGACCGAGAAAACAGGTTCCTCAACACCTTTTGGTTGATTCTCTGGTCTCTGTTGGACACCAAGCTCACAAAATCCACTTCTTTCCACCCCCAAACCGATGGCCAAACTGAGGTTGTCAATCGGATGATTATGCACATCGTGCACATGTATAATTCTAAGCATCCCCATACATGGGATGAGAGTCTCCCATATGTCCAACACAGTTACAACCAGGCTCTCCATAGTTCCACTGACCATAGCCCATTTCAGGTGGGTCTGGGATTCCAAACCTTGGGACCCATTGATGTTGCACTTCCTCTTTCCACCACATAGATAGACTCTTCCCATGTTCAGTCTGCCATCGACAAAGCCACCAGATTTATTGAGCGGATTCATCACATCCGCCAACAGGTCTAGGATATTTTGCAAAGATCCAATGCTAAGTACAAGCAGTGCCATGATAAACATAGGGTACCACACTAGTTTAAGGTTGGTGACAAAGTCTGGTTACATCTACAGAAGGAACGTCTCATCGGGCCCCATCGGAAGCTTCATCCACTTCGTTATGGGCCTTACCCTATCACCAAGGTTGTGGGTAGAAATTCTTTTGAGCTCAATACTCCACCCTTCCTTGGTCTGCATCCAATATTCAATGTGGACTCCTTCGGCCATATTTTCCACCATTATTGGACACCACTAAGATCGTCGAACAAATGACACCAACAGATCTCAACCCTGATTACATGGAACAAGCATCCACTGATCAGATAGTGGACACACAGGTCAAAGGCACTTGCCAACAACAGATCCAACTTTATCGGGTTGTCAAGGCAGGGCAACTCCTACACCAAGGCAAATGGCTCACCTGAGGCCAAATCCAATAGAAGTTTCCTCACCGGATGGAGGAACTCAACGCAATGGATACCATTGCTTCCTAAGCGGGGAGGATTGATCCAGGTGGATATTGGTGGCCACCCACCTATTCCAACTGGCTCCTCGTGTCCGTTTGTGATTCAACATGTCTTTTTGTACTACTTTATAATTGTAAGTTCTACACTTCTAGGGTTGTCTAAAGCCTCACACATTCTCCAGGTCAATACAGGTGGCCTCTCGCCTAATCCAACTAGCTTATTTTGTATGTTTTCATGTCGGCACATCTTATTGTACTTCCAGGGCTGTTTTGGGGCCCTAAACGTTTTTTTCTTGATTCACCACAATTAGACTATAAACGGAGTCAGATTCTAACAGCAGAATGTGTAGTTCTCTGAAATACCTTTCCAACGAGCTATCACACGCCTAAAATGGAGGTCGTATGCAAAAGTTACGACCCTAGGAAGTTGAGGTACCAAATTACACCAACTTACGCATAGGGCCCACATGACTTTTGGCGTTTCACCTTCTAGGTTTAGGTTTTTGGATGTATATGGTTTTTTCATTCATGAGTAATATTAAAATGGCCTCTGGAGCCTTATTGTAATCCATTCTGCTCAAACGGATGTGCACAGCAGCCACATCTCTTCTCAGAGATAACTACCACCATTCGAGCAAGTTTCAGTTCTGTAGTTTTATAGTTTCAGCCTATTTCATTATTTAATAGAAGATATTGTTCACTGGATATTGGTGTTATTCTTCCTATCTCTATGCTTATTGTATTTAGTCTATTAATCAGTTCATTCCACTCCTAAATCCGGATCAGTTATACCTCATAAGACTGAATATTTTGATTATAAACACTCGATATCTCTCAAAAGACAAAGAAAAAAATCACAAAACCAAAATGGCAGAGTTTCTTGGCACCAAATAACATTGTGGTGTAATGGTTGGGTCTTGAGTTTATATAGCGAAGGTCGAGGGATCAAACCCCTGTGACCATCGTTACATTTTGGTTGGACGTTTAAATAAAACTTAAATGAAATATTCCTTGGTGAGATTTATAACAAGCGTTATTGGCATGTTGTTTAAAATGGCATGCCATAAGTCCGAAGGTCGCAGGGTCAATCCCGACCGACGCACCCGCGTTATGGCATATCAGTTAAAATAAAATTTAAATAGAAGATTCTTGTTCGACATATTCGATGGTGCAATTTTGCATATTGGTTAAGACTGTTGGACTATTATGATGAGGTTGGGGTTTGATTCCTATCGAGCCCAACAAATTTTGATTCCCTTACACCACATTGGCCAATCGGAGGGTGCCATGTGGTAGCCTCTAATTGGGACACATCACCTAAACACACGCCTAGTTAGCTGCCCTGCCACCACCATACTGCCACCTGTCAGCTATCACGTTAGTGCCATACAATCCATGTGTCCATCCGTACAATTCCATGTGTCATCCTTCCAGTGATGTCGCGTGGCACCTCCTTTTGCCTTTTTTGCCTGTTTTGTCAAAACTTTAGAAGACCATATCTTTCTCATATGATGTCCATTTGATCCTGTTCAAGTTGTGTTGGAAATATCTCGTCGAGATCTACGTAATGAGGTCATTTTCATCAATATTTCAAACTGTCAATTTTTTTATCATTCTTAGATCTACCTGGATCACGTATGATGTTGCTTTTGAACATTGAAGCACCCATTTTTTATTGTTTATGTATGCACCGATGTGTATGCGCCTTAAAGGCACATCTATAAAAAAGCCTCTATAAAAACCTCTGGTCATCCACCTCAATTAAGAACCTTCGCTATAAACAAAAAAGGGATAGATTTTTTTTGGGAGATTCTGTACAAACCTCCACAAGAAGGTGTTCTCCTTGTAGTGCTTCAAGCCTTGTTGTTGACCTACCATGTGCCTTGAATATTCTAGGGTTTACCCAAATGAGGGGAAGTACTTGGGGGTTTTCCCTATTCTTCTAATGTTTACCCAAATGAGAGGAAGTGTTTAGGGGTTTTCCCCTATTCTAGCGATGGTTGTTGAAAAGAAGAAAAAGAAAAATATTATTATTTCCACTTATATTGGAATCCTACTTATAATATGCTTGTTATTTATAAATCTATAAATTTCTTTTTACCAAATTTCATACTAAAAATAAAAAATTTAACCAAAAAACATTTTTTTAAAACATGAAAAAATGTTTCTTTTCAATTTCTTATACTCATTTTTTATTATCACAAAATTCTTTTCAATTTCTTATATTCATCTTTCATTATCACAAAAAGTTCTTGTAATCATCTTTCATTATTGTAAAAATATATTGATATTATACAAATGTGAAATGAAACCATTACATATACTTTTGCAATATCATTATAATATATTCATAAATATATTAATTATATTAATTTGAAATAAAATCATTAGATGTAGACATCCCATATATAACACTTTACTATTTTTAAATAAATTCATTACACATGAATATTTTATATGACACTTTTTGCTTTCAAATGAAATCATTACACATGCATTTTCACCATAATATATTGATAGTCATATTAGTATGAAATGAAATTACTAGATGGATATTTGATATATGACATTTTTTCCTTCCAATCATTACACATGGACATCACATGTATAACACTTTGCTCTTCCAAATGAAATCATTACACATAAACAACTCGTATAAAATACTTTGCCCTTCCAAATGAAATCATGATATTCTATATGTAACACTTTTCTCTTTGAAATGATATCATTACACATAGGCATCTCATATAAAACACTTTCCCCTTCCAAATAAAATCATGGCATTCTATATGTAACACTTTTCTCTTTGAAATGAAATCATTACACATAAACATCTTGTATAAAACATTTTGTCCTTCCAAATAAAATCATAACATTCTATATATAACAGTTTTCTCTTTGAAATGAAATCATTACATATAACCATTTTACATAGGCACTTTGTATTTTCAAATGAAATCACCAAACCATTACATATATAGACATTTCATATATAATACTCTCCACTTCCAAATTAAATTATTACACATTAACATCCCTACACATATAAATATTCCACATATATGACTCTACTCTCCTCCCACCATTTTGAAGTTAATTATTATAAAGCATAAATTTGAAATTAAAAAAACATTGCAAATAAAACAATACCTGAAAAGCCAAGGTATTTATAGTAAAATAATTTACTAATACCAAAATAAATAAAGATAATTAAATTATTACACATTAACATCTCTACATATATAGATATTCCATATATATATGACTCTACCCTCTTCTCACCATTTTGAAGTTAATTATTAGAAAACATAAATTTGAAATTAAAAAAACATTACAAATAAAACAATACTTGCAAAGCTAAGCCAAGATACTTATAATAAAATATATTACTGATACCAAAATAAATAAAGATGATATTATTAGTACCAAAATAAAGATGCATCACATCCTTCTCCGATTATCTTTACTTTTTTATTCAAATAAAAAGTCTTGCTAATGGTAAATGGCTATGGATATTCTCTAAAACATATCTAAAGGTTTTACCTTCTCTTCAAACTTTTTAAAAAGTTTGAAGAAGTTTTGTAAGAGGTACAAGGATGTATATAATTTGAGAGATATTGTCATACCTTTTCTTCGAACTTTAAAAATTGTGAAAAAGTTTTGTGAGAGGTAAAAGGATGCATATAATTTTGGAGATATTGTCAATATTATAATTGTTACATTGTTTTTTAAGTAGAAGTATGGTTAATGGTAAATGGCTAAAGATATTATCTAAAACTTTTTTTTTTTAGCTAAAAAATTTATTTAAAACTTTTACTTTTTTAATTTTAAATAAAATAATTGAAAAGTTGTGAGGAAAAGTATAAGGATGGATATAATTTTAAAAATATTATCAATATTATCATTGTCTTTTTGATAGTAGAAATTTAATATCCACCCATAACAAAGTGAAAAACTTGAAAAATTTTGGGAAAAAATACAAGAATAAATATAATTTGAAAGATATTATTAATACTATCATTGTCCTTTTGATAATAAAATTTGTATATCTACCCATAACAAAGCTATTAAAATTACAAATATTATATCATTTTCCTTTTAATAATATCCACCCATAACAAAGTGATTAAAATTACAAATACTTTAAATAATAAAATGATATTATCAATATCGAAATAAGTAAAGATGTCTCACATATTTCTCTTATTACCTTTACCTTTTAGAATTTGAATAAGAAGTCGTTGTTCATGGTAGATGGAGATGGATATTATTTGAAAACTTTGTGTTTTCTTCAAATAAGAAGGTTCATGGTAGATGGATATAATCTGAAAACTTTTTCGAAGAAGTTTTTGTTCAGGGTAGATTGAGAGGGATATTATTTGGAAATTTTTGCCATTTCTTCAAATACTAAGTTTAAATATTACAGGTACATGGATGGATATAGGTTGAAAGGTTTAAAGTTTTTTTTATTAAAAATACATGAATGGATATAATTTAAAAGATATTGTCAATGTTGTCATTGTGCTTGAAATTTTTATATCCAGCCATAACAAAGTGATTAAAATTACATTGTAGTGTACCATGATAGTGGAAATTTAGATATTCACCCTTAGCAAAGTAAGTAATTTAAATGCAAATTATATCAGAGTATCTAAGCTAATGTTAGCCCTGTAGCACTTTCACATCAATCTCATAGTTTGAAATTCAAACTTTGAGGTTATAAGACTTTCCTGGTTTTAACTTTAAAGTTATAAGACTCTCATAATAAACTTTACTAAAACTGTAAAACCTAATACGATAACAGATCTTCAAATTTCATGGAAAATATTTAACAGGTTCCAGCATCAGAAGCCAAGCCTTTTTAACTGCTGTTACAGATATTTGTATTCCCTAACACTGATAATCAATTATTCATTGTATAAATAGTATATCCCAAAGCTGGATAGCCCAAAAAACAATAACTATATTTATATATATGCCCAATAAGATAAGTCTAGTGACAGATGTGTATATATCATATTAAGGACACTTGGGTTTGTTGCCATAATAAGCATAGTGACAGATGTGTATATATCATTTAAGTGTACATCTGTAATGTGTAGTGTATATATCATACTCAAGGACACTTGG
>ML789804.1:7625-19058 GCA_009831015.1 Picea engelmannii
TAAGTACTTTTTTTTTTGTCTTCTCATTTTTTTTTAAGATTCTAATTTTTTATTATATATATATATATATATATATATATATTTATTGTTGTTTTTTTGGGAAATTTATTTATTTTTTCATTTATTTTTTAGGTTTTTTTATAGGGATTTGTTGTCAATGCCACATTTTCTATTAGGTCATAATTAGATATAATTTTAACATTTAGAAAAAATAATTTTCTTTAGTTAGTCTCACTTTTTTATTAGGTTTTTGTATAGGGATTTGTTGTCAATGCCACATTTTCTATGAGGTCATAATTAGATATAATTTTAACATTTAGAAAAAAAAAAAAAACTTTAGTTAGCGTCACTTTTTTATTTAGGTGTTGATTTTAAGGTTTTTTTGAGATACTGTGTGAGTTTTGAAGGCCATGCTTGAAAAATGTTGTAATTTTAACCCCGTTTGAAAAAATGGTGCTATTGGTAGCACCACTTTTCGATTTGAGGGTTGATGTTCATGTTTTTTTTTGTAAAAATATGGGTTTTTTGGGTGAGAGTTCTCGTTTCTAGGTCACAGTTCTTGTTAAGTAGATAAAATTTTTTGAGTCGGTAGATTAGGATGCGTAGAGCTCTATTATTGAGAACATATATAAGATCACATGGCGCATGGAAGATTATGTTAATCCCACGATGGATGGGGAATTGATCTCGTAGAGCATGAATTCATATGACACTAATTGAGATGATGCCATGGAGAGGTGGAAGGACAAGATTTATGAAGTTTCATTAAGATGTTGCACATGTATTATCACCGAGGTGTGATAAGAAGATCTTGGATTCTACCAATTCGATGGATCATATCCAATGGATGTGTTTATTGGATGGATGAAACACATTCATGAAAATCACCGGGTATGCGCCCTCGATAGAGTGCTAATATGCATACTCGCACAATGGTGGGTAGCACATCAAGACCCTCCTCACGAGTGGGCATTCGTGGACGATTCAATGAGGGAAAGATTAAGACAGGACATAGAAAATTAGTCGGTACATGTGTTCGTGTGAAAGAAGGTGGATAGTTAAGCAGTGGTGCAAGGTGCACAATCAATACCTGAAGGCACAACACGTTCTTCCATGAAATAACTATGTTCCCCTAGTTCCTCAGTTTTCTACAAGGCAAGGGAGCGATGCGCATAGAGAATTGATCTAGCTTCACCATATGTTGCAACAGAATGAATAGCCCCCTATTCCATCCCACTTAACCCCATTAAGAAAACATACGAGTCCCACATGAGTAAGGAAGTAGGGGGTAGCCAGTGGATGCCACCATATCTAGAAAGACCATACTTAGTTCCTTAGTGGTGACAACTTACTGGATGGGCACAAGTGAAAAGGTGTTGTGACCCATCAAGGGTCATTGCGACCAAATAAACCAATGTAAGGGTGAGAAAGAAGCATGTGAAACACCCCCAAAGAATCATACTCTGGCATATACAAAGTTGTTTACATCGTCATCATCTCGCAAGATACGACGATGATGAAATATTTGTGGGAAAAATGGTTGATCTGACAGGTAGTTATATCGTGTCACTTCATCTAATTTTGGGAAAAAATGATCACTAATGTCATTGATAGGAGGACAATTTTATTGATTTAGAATAAGGGAGGAGTCAATTTCAGTGGCTGGAGGAAAGCTTTGTATTAAGGATACAATGATTGATCGACATCCAACTCGATGACCTAGACAGTTAGGATGGAAGATTGTACTGGCGAACTCGAGAAAAGGACTAGATAATAATTAACATTAAATTAATAATATTAGTTTTTCTATATTAAATTAAAATATATAATAAAAATATAATTTGTCATTAAAAATTTATTTATTAATATTATAAATCAATAATCTTAACTATAAAGTATATTCATTGCTTATATTGTATATTGATGATGATGATGATTAACGTCCACTAAGACCGAATTGGTCTATCAGACCTTAAGAGGGTAAGTGATTACTTGCGATTCTTTAGAATTTTGTTTCTCTGCTCGAAAAACATTAAGAGAAGCTTTCCAAAATCACCATACTTTTGTTGAGTTAAGAGGTTAGAAAGGTTAGTAGTGTGACAAATATTTTGAAAATAAGATCTAATATGGGTATTGGGTATAGGTTGGACAATCTAAGAAAAAGTTCTTTTCATATTCAACCTTCTTAGTTTCACAAAGGTGACACACTCTTTCATCCCATGGCGTTTTAGGAATTGACCAATGCCTAGTTTCACTATGGAGCTCGTGAGAATTTGTTCTTATCTTAGCAATGTTTATTTTTTTCTTTACACTTGGCAAAACAAATAGGTAATTTTGATCTTCTAGATTAGGGTTGATTACATCTTTATAATACCTTAATTTTCTTTTTTCTTGTAACTCTTTATCACACAACATTTTCTCCTTAAATTTTGATTTGACGTTTTTTTTAATAGTATTTTTATTCTACAAAATGGTGTCTTCCATGATTCCCCAATAGTTTAGCCAAGACCAGGAATCTTTATGCCATCCTCGCTTGAGTCGATGGTGGTTATGATTTAATTTTGAAGCGATTTTAGGAAGCCTCTTGTCTTCCATGTTGTTTAACTTGTTCTTATACATTAGGTATCTAGTCATAGCCATGCTCTCAATTGGGGAAAGGCTTGTTTCTAAGAGGAGAATGGGATAAGGATTATTTCCTTTAATTTTAAGATTATAGGTTATAAAATTCTTTTGTATAATAAACATAAACCATAATATATAATAATAAATATACATAATAAACATTAATCCTTTTATTCATAACATCAATGAACTTTTTTTTAATAAATGTAATTATGCAATTTGTAAAATATTACACTCCATCTTCATTTTCATATTTAAAACCTTGAATTAAAAGGTGCCAAGTTTGGAATAATAAAATTGAAAAACTCATTTATTACATATTCAAAGCCCATGAAAAGTATCACATTGAAAAGATAAGCTTATCTTGATGGTAGACCCAAATCTAAAACATAAGTTAAAAGAAGAGTTTTTATCTTTA
The DNA here is from genome assembly GCA_009831015.1 of Picea engelmannii. NCBI lineage: Eukaryota > Viridiplantae > Streptophyta > Pinopsida > Pinales > Pinaceae > Picea > Picea engelmannii. The sequence goes on from ML789804.1 coordinate 10,666, forward strand.
GGTGGTTGTGGACCAATGTCCTCTATCTTACTCACTTATCATATTTCTAAATGTTTAATGTATTAAATGATCTATTATTTAAAGCCATTGGAAAGGTACCACATTGGAAAGGTAAGCTTATCTTACTCACTTATCATATTTCTAAATGTTTAATGTATTAAATGATCTATTATTTAAAACCATTGGAAAGGTACCACATTGGAAAGGTAAGCGTATCTTGATGGTAGACCCAAATCTAAAACATAAGTTAAAAGAAGAGTCTTTATCTTCAAATGGTTGTGGACCAATGTCCTCTGTCATACTCACTTATCATATTTCTAAATGTTTAATGTATTAAATAATCTGTTATTTAATTATTCATGAACCATCTGAATCAAACACTTCTCTTATCATTTTTCTCCACCCCATCACTTTCCATATTCCCTTTCCCTCGATTGAAAGGTATGCTAGTTTTAATTATTAACTAATTATTTATTTGGTTTACATTAAAAAAAATATCAAAAAATTAATTAATGTAGAAATTTCAAAATGAAAAAGCCTTTTAAACTCGAAGGTTAAAAAAATATCAAAGAATTAATTAAGGTAGGAATTTCAAAATGAAAGAGCTTTTCAAACTTGATTGTTTTGAAAACTTTATTATTCATTTTGAAATATTAAATTTTTTTATTATTATCATCCAAAAACTTTAATCATATTGAATAGACAATTATTTCATCAAATTCAATATATGAAATTAATATATATCATTAATTAAAAAAAATATCAAAAAATTAATTAAGATAGGAATTTCAAAATGAAAGAGCCTTTCAAACTTGATGGTTTTAAAAACTCTATTATCCATTTTGACATATTAAAAAAAATTATTATTATCATCCAAAGATTTTAATCATATTGGATGGACAATTATTTCATCAAATTTTATATATGAAATTAATATATATCATTAATAAAATAGATTTAAAAATAAATTAATAATAAAAACACTATTAATGCACAAACAAAAAAATTGATATAAATTGTAAAAATTATATAAATTTTATAACAATTAATTTTTTTTATTGAATTCAGAGTTATTTTTATCCATTCCGTTCATGCACCAATGTTGTACCATGCCAGGTATATCTATAATATTTTATTGACCTTGTGATATGTTTCCTTTCCTTTCTTCAAAAAATATCAGTTTCTTTACCAGAACATAATTGTTTCGAAATCTGTTCCGATCATGCGCCACTGTTGTACCATGCCAAGCATATCTAATCACCTGTAGCAACATCTTGTACCTTGGCAGACATATGTATAATTTTTTTATTGACCTCGTAACATTTTTCTTTTCCTTTCTGGAAAAGGTATCAGTTTTTTCAATAGAACATAATTGTTTTGAAATTTATGTCAGGCATATCTAATCACCTGTAGCAACGTCACTGTGAGTTGAAGTAGGACACAGTTTTCCGATCGGTATAGTGTAGTATGGGACCCGTTTACACTATTTTAAAACAGTGAAAAGCCTTCTGCTAAATTGGTTATTAAAACATATTTTCAAACAGTTTTCCTCTAGCATTATTTACCTCTCCCTATCTCCTGGCTTTGCTGGCTCTCTTCTGGCTGAGTTAGATATCAATAACGCATGTGACAGTTACTTTCTGATGGAAATTGCTGATTATTCTCATCAATCATTGCGAGCTTCAAAACCATAATCCTCGTGGTTATATCACTTGAATTGATAAGTCTGAGAAGCAACTATTAACTTCCATTAGAGGCACAATCAGTCTGACACCATTTTCATTCCTCAAATCGTATATGTCATTAAAGATAAATTGTAAATAGGCAATCGATGAAGTATCGTGAAGTATCATTAAAGATAAATTGTAAATAGGCAATCAATAAATTGTAAAACACTGTAACCCCTCGCCATTTATCCCTACAGAAAGTTATCAGTTCTTATATGCAGCAGCTCACCGTTCACTGATATATATTCTGCAAAAGATATTTGCAAGTATTCTAATAGAACTCTGGATTTTAAACAAAATTTTATTTGAAATCCATATCTATTCGTTACATCGAAAGGATCATTTTATAATTTAGATGGGGGAGATGTGTGAGGTCTGGCTGTGGCTTAATTGTTAGGACATGTTGTAACTATGGAAACAGCCAAATTTAAATCTTCAGTGCTCTATAGCTTTTATAGAATTATAAACTAGTTTGTTTTAACCTAGTCTATAATGTGGTTGGGACAGGGTGCAGTTATGCAAACAATCATGGTTCAAAATGTTATTGGTGAAAATCCAACAGTCCAAGTTCAAATCTTTCACCTTGATTGGTGTAGAGCTCTTTATCTCTCATATAAAAATAAAAAGTTTTAAACTAACTTATTGGATAGGGTGCAGCCATACAAACAACTCTGAAATAGTTGAGTCAGTCAATCCAGTTGATTATGCAGTTGCTTCTGTTGGTTCTGTAGATCCAACTTGCGTTGATGCCAGTGCGTTGGAGGTCTCTAAGTTTAGTGCGTGTTCGATGTTGAATAGCGAGTGTAGGCCTGTGAAGTTGGAGGCCGGATACACTTTTGACAGTTTGTCCACTAAATAACTACTCAATTGGAGTACAGGAAAGCCAGCAAAGCCAGCTATCTAACTGAGCCAAGCTATTATATAAAGCCAGCTAAGCAAGCCAATCCACCAGCATCTATCTACAGAAAGTTCAAACTCTCCTTAGTGTAAACCTAACAATCTAAGTTCAAAACCTAACTGATGTAAAACCCCTTATCACAATTCAAATCCTAGCTCATGTAAGGCCCCTTATCAGGCATATATAATAGAGAGTTTTAAACTAGCCTATATCGTGATTGTGTCAGTGTAACCATGCAAACATCTGGAGTTCAAAGACTTATTGGTGTAAAGCCAACAGCCCAGATTCAAACTCTGCAGTAACAGCAGGATAACTGTAAGGCGGACTAAGATCCGGTCCGTCGGGATTGCTTTTCTTTGCAACTCGAGAATTGACCAATTACAAGAGGGCGCTCTGGAACATCGATTATGAACAACAACGCTATGAGACACCCCGCCATTCCAAATATTTAGTGAATACTGATGGAGCTATCTCGGTACCCCATAGCAATTAAATGAACTTATTTGGCGGAGATATCAGCGAATATGAGTAACGTAATTTCCTGATCTCAAAAGGTCCGCCGATGATTTCTCTATTTATAGATAAGGATACTACTGATGGACGAACAGGTCGAGATACTACGGATTTACACCAACCAAGGCATACTTCCGGACCTGCAGTGGCACCGAAATCTTCCAACAAGCCAGTACCTGAAGGGGTGGGATGACACTGGTAGGATTAATACCTTTTAACTTGACATATATTGGCCATGGCTTATAAGTTTTAACAGTGGTAGATAGTGGTAAGCAGGGTTCGAACAACCCTATAAACCATCCAACAAAGAGCACTTCTTCAATCTGCAACAACTGTTTGAAAATTATACATCACATTAATACATGCTAGAATGTAGTAATCACAATACACATACAATCCATGTAAGTAATAACAACAAATACAATCCATGTAAGTAATAACAACATGATCAACTTTTCTCCATATTTCTAAACTTTCTAAACAGTGTATGTTCTACCTTACCTTTTGACATTTTCTTTTTATTATTTTTTTATTTTTTTAGTTTGCAAAAATAATTTGGTGAAGAATGGTTATGGTTGAATCTACAAAGTGGCTAAACTTATATAATCGAAATGCCTTAATGGTTTTTCAGCCAGCTGAATCGATTTCTTATGTTGAATGCACATCCCTGTCCACTAATTATGGGAATCTATGAACTGTCCTTTCCCGTTGACATTTGTAACATTGAGAATTATATATGTTCCTTTTCAGTATATCCATGACCATATAGGAACAGTTATTTCCTGTTTGTATTTGTAACATTGAAACTTATATGTTCAATATGCATGTATTTGTAAAAAAACGGAGGTCAATCGGCAATCGAGTTTAGGTGATTACAAACACCGACAAATAAACAGAACACACATTGATTGTCGAATCGCGAAATGCGATCAAGCTGTGGGCCCAGGCAGATCGGAGTTCGGGGTTCGCTGATTTGCGAAATGTGAATAGGCTGTGGGCCCAGCAATTTCGGGTTTGGGCATTTGGAAGATGAGCGGGTATATTACATAAAGCTCGCAGATGTCTCGAAAGATAAAACTTCAAACAGAGTTTAGGAACTCAAAAAAAATATAAACGTAGAGTACACCTGCAAATACAGAATGACAAATTTGATTCAAAAATGTTTTTAAAGATTCTTGTCTGTCTATTATTTTTTTTTTTTATAAGAATTACAATTCAACTGTGGTATTTAAACACTAACAAAATTCCCCTTCGATCTTCTGGTGTTTGGTTGTCTTGAAAGGTTAAGGCGGCCATTGTTTAAGCTATGTAACACAAAATTGTAATCAGTGGTTAATCTTTGAGTCTTAAGGGTCAAGACGACCACAGATTCACCGTTTGCACAGGGGCAGTGAAATGATTACATCCTGACATACTCCCTCTTAATCATTTCAAAGCCAAACAAACTAAAGCAAGTAAAACGAAATTGTTGTAAACAATGCATTACAGCTTGCAGACCCCAATATTTCTTCTATGGATTTTAAACAATTCATTTCCCAAAGGCTTCGTAAATATGTCTTCAAATTGTTCTTCAGATTTGCAGAACTGAACATAAATTTCTTTGCCATTTACCAACTCTCGAATGAAATGATACCTTGTATCAATGTGCTTACTTTGTTTGTGAAAGACCTGATTCTTTGACAGTGCGATGGCAGATTTATTATCACAAACAATTTGGGTTGCATCATTCTGGTCATGCAACAATTCATTCAAGACCCTTCTCATCCACACAGCTTGACATGCAACTGTAGCTGTTGCAACATACTCTATCTCAATAGAAGATAGAGTCACAATAAGTTGTTTCTTTGATGCCCATGCCACTGCTCCAGATCCAAGAGTGGACACATACCCAGATGTGTTTTTCACGTCATCAATGGAACCTGCAAAATCACTATTAGTATATCCGATCAACTCAAAGTTTAAACTTGATGTGTATCATATACCAAAGTCAGTTGTTCCAGCAACATATCTCAGGATCCTCTTTCCTGCTTGCCAATGAGTACTCTTCGAAGTCTCCATGAATCTCGAAATCAAACTTACAACAAACATGATATCAGGTCTTGTTGTTGTTAAGTACATAAGGATTCCAACCAACCTCTTATACAGAGTTGGATCAACATATGATCCCTCATCATACTTCCTAAGTTTAATACCAGTTGCCATAGGTATTGCAGCTGGTTTACAATTCAACATTTTAAACCTTTTCAATACTTCATTTGCATAGTTAGTTTGACAAATGAATATGCCAACATTAGATTGATCAACTTCAATTCCAAGAAAATACTTCATCAATCCTAAATCAGTCATCTCAAACTCTGTTTTCATGGCATTTTTAAAATCACCTACAGATATATCTCTAGTAAAAGTCAGGTCATCAACATACAAACAGATAATCAAAATTTTACCTTTCTGGTTTACCTTTGTATACAAAGTTGGTTCACTTGGACTTTTGCTGAATCCAACACTGATCATGTATTCATCAATCCTGCTATACCAAACTCAGAATGTCTGCTTCAATCCATATAAAACTTTCCTTAACTTGGAAACTTTATCTCTGTGTTTATCAATCTCATAACCCAAAGGTTGTCTTACATAAACCTCTTCTTCCAAATATCCAATCAAGAATGCAGACTTGATGTACATTTGATGCATGATCCATCTATTCTGAGCTGCAATAGCTAAGACCATCCTCACAATGTCAATTCTTTCTACAGGAGCAAATGTTTCATTGTAATCAATGTCGGGTTGTTGACTAAACCCCTGAGCTACAAGTCTTGCCTTGTACTTTTCAACTTGACCTTCTACATTCAACTTAGTCTTATAAACCCACTTAACACCAATGCTCTTCTTACCTTCAGGTAAATCGACAAGATCCCAAGTGTTATTTCTTTCAATGGAATCAATCTCCTCATCCATTGCTTTTATCCAAACATCCCCTTTAACAACTTCATTAAAACTTACAGGATCACATGCCATTAATGAAAAATTTGAAATTTGATCTACTTCTTCATTCTGATCATATAATTCTCTTAAGCTTCTAGTCTTCTGACCTTTAAATCTGTTTTTCAATGAAGCTAAAGTAGGATTCGATTCACTACTTACCTGTGAATCTATTTGATGTCCACCATGTCGAGATGGCTCACCATGTTCATGATTTCTTGGCGTTCTAAATTGAGATGGGTTGAAATCTGGTGCTTCGCTTGTAGGACTTCTTGCTGCAGGCGTATGTGCATGTGGAACCAATTTTCCACCTCCTTCAGCCTGCTCAGCTCCATCATCATCTTCACGAGATAACACAACTCCCTCTGAAATTGATTTGTCAATACTTCCATCCCAGGCTTCATCTTCTTTAAATTGAACATATCTGCTGATTACATATTTCTGGGTGATGGGATTGTAGAGTTTATATGCCCTAGACTCTTCATTGTATCCAACAAAGATACATCTCTCGCTTTTGTCATCGAACTTCCTTCTCATTTTTGCAGGTACATGCGCAAATGCAACACATCCAAAAATTCTAAAATGAGAAACATTGCAAGGTTTACCATCCCAGAATTCCTGAGGTACATGATCCCTCATGGTCTTGGTTGGACTTCTATTCAAAATAAAAACAGAGCAAAGAACTGTATCTCCCCAATATTCATTTGAAAGATTCTTCCCTTTCAACATGCTTCGAGCCATATCCATGATGGTCTGATTCTTCCTTTCATCCACACCATTCTGATGTGGAGTATATTGAGCAGTAAACTGTCTTTTAATTCCATGAAGATCACAAAATTCAATGAATTCATTAAGTTTGTATTCACCTCCTCTGTTAGACCTTAAGATTTTAATGGTTTGACCAGTCTCATTCTCAACCATAGACTTAAACTTCTTAAAAACATCAAAGGCTTTAGATTTCTGTTTCAACAAATACAGCCAAGTCTTCCTACTGAAATCATAAATGAAAGTCATAAATACAACCAGTTAAGGAAGGTGTTTGCATAGGTCCACATAAATCTGTGTGGAGAATTTCCAATGGACCTTTTTCTCTGTAGGAAACACCTTAAACAAATTTCTCTCTGTGATGTTTTCCAAGTATGCAACTCTCACAAGAGCTTGTAGGTTGTTGAATACAAGGTAATCCCTTTACCATTTGTTTCTTCTGTAACAAATCTAAGCCACCAAAATGTAAATGACCATATCTCAAATGCCATAACCAAGATTCATCTAAGCTTCCATCTTTATAAGCATTCAAAGAACCACTCAAATCATTTCTCATAACAAGTGGAAACATTTTATTCTTGGTCATCTCTATTTTTGCAATCAACTGTTTGCTGGGTAATTTATCATAGATTGTACATACCTTGTTCTTGAAGAACACCCTGTACTTTTTCTCCAACAACTATCCAACATTAATAAGATTGCATTTTAAATCAGGCACACAATAAACATCATCAACATTTCTTCTCTGATTATTCTTAGTGTAGATTGGAACTACACCTTTACCATTAATTGTAACCTTACAGTCATTTCCCAGTTTTACTTTAGACTTAATACTAGTATCAATAGAAGAAAATAGATCCTTATTACCAGTCATATGGTTACTGCAACCACTATCCAAAAACCAAATATCATTAGCACTTTCTTGAGTGACATTACAAGTCAAGAACACAGTGTTTTGATCATCCTCAGACTCATTTATGATATGTGCAGACAGTTTTCCAACATTTGTCTGTTTCTTCCAACATTTGTTAGAAAAATGCCCAAACTTCTTACAATAATAACATTGTACTTTAGTTTTATCATACCTCTGATTTTCTTGCTGTTGCTCCCTCTTAAATTAAGAGGATTCTACAGGGACTTCTGCTTAGACTCTGATTCAGCTCCGTTGTCCCTTGGACTAGAAAATCGACCTCCTCTTCCACGAGTATGAAACCTTCCTCTGCCTCTGCCTCTGCCTCTCGTAACATGCAATTGGGATTTGAAAGCATGCTCCATTGATCCTTCTTCATATCTAGATATCCTAGATTCATGAGTAACAATAGAACCAGTTAATTCATCAATTTGCATTAGACTTAAATATTTAAATTTCTCTATGGGTACAACCACAGGTTCAAACTTCTTAGGTAAACTTCTCAACACTTTCTCAATAACTCTCTTATTCTCAACATCATCTCCATACTGTCTGAGCTAGTTTACAACACTCATTACTTGAGTCATGAAAGTATCAACAC
>ML789804.1:31373-47515 GCA_009831015.1 Picea engelmannii
TGTTGGTTAAAACGATCTTTGGCTTCCTGACCACAATGAATTGTGGTTATTCTTTCTTCTTAACCTCTGTAAGAAGTTCCTTCCCACTCATGAGAAGTACAGTGTTACTTACTTCAGGTTTCACCTCCTTATCTTTGATTGGAAGAAACATGTGAGTTCTCCCATTCTTCTCTAGGGTGTAAGTGTTCATCCTCCCATCATGAATCACATTTCTGTCATATTGCCACGGTCTACCCAGCAATAGATGAAAAACATCCATGGGAATGACATCACAAAGTATCCTATCGTTATATCCTCCTATCTTAAATTCAACTAAACATTGTTTAGTGATAGTTACCTGATGTCCTTTTTGTAGCCATGAAACTCTGTATGGACTTGGATGATCAATCGTCTCTAGCTCCAGCTTCTCTACCATCTCTGTTGAAACGAGATTATCCGTTCTACCACTGTCCACAATGACTTTACATACCCTGACTTTGGTTTTGCATGCAGTCCGAAAAAGTTTGTTTCTTTGGACTGAACTCCCCACCTCTTTCTCTGGTGTCAAAAGAGATTTTTGCATCATCAAAGATCTTCTGCCTTCAACATCCTCTGCTTCAACATTCTTCCTTTTAGCTTCGGTAATGTGAGCCTCTCCATCTTCCCTCTTTTTGTCTGGACATTCATAAGACTTGTGTCCAGCTTTTCCACATGTGAAGTATGTTATTACTCCACCTCTTCCTCTTCCTCTACCTCTGGTACGAGGAAAAATATTATTATCAACATACTCTCCTTTATGATTGGCATACTGTCTTCCCTGTCCAGCATATTTCCCTTTCTGTGAGCTTGCACCTCTCTCAATTTGAGGTTGAGGTTTCTTCCAATATTCTTTAGGCTTCTTACTTCTATCCTGGGCAACTGATTTTCCTTTGTACTGAATTCGGCCTCGGCCTCTTTGACCGTGTTTTCAGTTTAGGTTCTCTTTCTCTTTTAGAGCCATTTGATAAGCATCTTCCACCGTTTGGATGGTCATCATGCTCATCTCGTCCTGAATTTCATATCTTAGGCCATTCATATACTTGGCAACTTTTTCATCATTACTTTCCCGATGACCTGCTCTGATGTTCAACCTGTAGAACTCTTCAGTGTATTCCTTCACTATCATCAACTTCTGTCTCAAGTTCTGCATCCTTCGAAATAGAGTAATTTGATAATCTCTGGGGATGAATTTTGCCTTCATCTTTGCGATCATCCTGTCCCAAATCTTGACCTTCTGCTTGCCTTGGCAACGCCTGTCAGCTTGTAGCTCATCCCACCACAATGCTACATGTCCCTTTAATCTTGTGACAACATGTTTGACCTTCTTGTCCTCTTCGACATCTTCATAGTCAAAGTATGTGTCCAAATCTCTAATCCAATCTAGAAGCTCCTCTACATCCAGATTTCCCTCATAAACTAGAATGTCCATCTTGGCTCTTGCACTCATTCTTGCAACAGCTCTAAGAAAGCGTTCATTTGCTGCATCTTCTGCTGGGACTTCTTCTTCGTCATGTCCAGATTCATTTTTTCTTTCAGAATCACTAAGATCCCCAGCACTAGTTGTGCACCTCTGTGTTGTCTCCATGTCTTCAAGTCTGGTGCATAGGTCACGCATCTCTCTCTCCATGGCTGGATCATGCATCTTCCTACCCCTTCTTCTCAACATTTCCCTATCCTTTGGCAGATCAGGTGTTTTCCTATCCCTTCTTCTCAGTGGCATGGTGAATCTTCTTTTTCCCTTCTACAGAAAGAAAATAAACCTTGCTGGGCTCTGATAAAAAAGATGACGCAGCCGTTCCAACCCACAGGTTGGAAGTCCACATACACAGGATCTTTCCTCTCAACTAGCTCGAAGAGATTTCAATAATAGGCTCTTCTATTTTCCTTTCAGGAAATCAACACCCACAACAAAACCTCGTGAAATTATCCCTTCACGTTTCGGGAGATCGGACTTCGCGATTTCGCGAATCCTGTGATCGAGTGTCTTATCTCTCAAACCCCTGAAACACGAATTTCCGAACTCCGATGTTTTGTCACCAAAAGAAACCAATGACCGTGATTCCCCGCTTGATCCAACGGTCAACGCGTTTTCCACGTATCGAAAGTTCAACACTTTCGATACCAAAATCTCTTGTCGACACAAACTCCGAATTCCCAAATCTCGATATCAATTTGGGCTATTCGGCTTTCATGAGTTCGCGAGTTGCGATATCATGCAACTCTGCTCCACAACCTCCGAAATCCCGACTTTCTATTTCTCGAAAATACCAAAATGTCAAACTTCGACATGATTTCCGGCACTGGTCCCACAACTAGACTTTCCACCTTTTCGGGACTTCGCACTTCGCGAGTCTTAATGCGAATATTTTGGGACTTAAATCCACGAAGCCCTGAAATGGAAATCCTCGGGAAAATCCAACGGCCCCTGTTGGTTTGAATCTATGGCTCTATCTCTCCTGACTTTGAAACCTTTGAAAATACTCGTCATGACTCCCCTGCTTCTCTGCCAGATCTAACGGCTCGCGGGACTTTGCGAATTCTCCACAGAGAGTTCCGACCATCCGTTCTCCCTTCTGAGAACTTCTGTAAATTTGATAAAAAATTTTGCCACAGAACTTAACCACCTGCAACACAACCTTGTGTGATTTTCTTCGACAACTGTGAAGACTCTATCCCTCCTGAGCTTTCTCCAAATTTGAGTCTTAATAAAGATTCCTGCACGCACTCCTTGCGGCAAATCCTTCAACAATTTCTCAGGTTCGCAAACTCTGAGACTTTACTCGGCCTGCGCACTCCTTGCACGGCTCCTGTGACTAGTTGCACTTCTGAGGGAATGAGAACAAAAGCTATCTTATATGAGCTTTCAGAGACAAACCTTTGAACCCTTTGTCAACACACTCCTTGCGGACAATTCAACTGCACTCCTTGCAAGAACTCTTGCTCAGATAGAGAAACAATTGAAACTCTTTTCCCTTACCCTCTCTCTCTCTCAGATTTTAGACATTTAACAAGAAATCATTCATAGATAGCATAAAAGCAATTGCATGACATAAAGAGTAAATCGTTCATGAGCATAACGTTCAATAATGCATACACAGAGAATATTTGAACACCATGAGTCTGAATCAAAACCCTTTTTGTATTAATCCAGAACTTCTGTACATGGAATTATTCCACACAACTCTCCGCTTATTCTCCTCTATGCTCTATGCTCTCAATCGACATCCTCTTTTTTTTCTTTTTCTTACAATACACAATGAGGGTGTCTATATCTCGTTTCCCTCTTTCATTCTAAACTGTCTAATGTACGCATTAATTTCTATCTACTTGCATTAACTATTATAAATGCCTTCTACCTACTAAGGACGAGAGAGGATATCTTAAGGTGCATTTATATTATACAAGTTTCCCCTCCATTTAATGATCTCATTGTCATTACATAGCATTTTCAGAATTTGTGCTGGGTGCTTTTCCAGCTATCTTTTATCTCCGCATTGGCTCGCTTGAGATGCTCCTACATCATACTCCCTCGCTTGAAAATTTTCATGGGCTCCTGTCCATGAGCTTGTGCATGGTATGTCCATGCCTCTAGATCTCTGCTTCGTTCTCCCAGCTGGCATCTTCAACTGGATGGCCCTTCCATTTGACCAAATACTCAAAGTATTGCTTTCGCCTGGTCTTCTTGCTGACCCTTTTGTCCAGTATGTGCTCCATCTGCGGCTTTTCTACAACTGGCATCTGCTTTTTCCACTGAACCTCTGGCTGTTCATTTCCTGTCCCTACTTCCTCAACTTTATAAGGGTACAAATCCAAGATATTGAATATCGTAGAAATTCCGTTCCCATCGGGTAATTCAATCTCATAAGCATTCGCCCCAAATTTCTTCAAGACCTTGCATGGTCCAATTTTCTTCATTTTCAGTTTATTATATGTTCCTCTCGGGAACCTTTCCTTTCTCATGTGTGCGAGGATCAAATCACCAACTTCAAATTGAAGCTGTCTTCTGTGCTGATCTACTCTCCGCTTATATTCCTGGCTCGAACTTTGCAATCGTTCCTTCACCTGGCTGTGAAGTTCCTTCATCGCCTTTGCGAAATCTTATGCACTAGTGCTCCTAGTTGCAATTTGTTCAACTTTACGAACAACTTGTCATGAACGAAATTTTTGACGAATCCTCCACTGTGTTTCTCCTTCAACAAATTCTCCCTCATGGAGCATTTTGGAATACAAATTTGATTACCTTTAAACAATAATCCTTCCTGGATCATGTATTCTGCCCATTGGCTTCTATCTCTGAGAATTGGATTCTCAGTTTCTTCGTACGCTTCTTTAAAATCTGGATCATCTCTGTACATGTCCCTGAGATCATCAAAACCCAACGTTTTGACTGTGAACTCCTGCAACAACAAACATTTCCTGCTCAAAGCATCAACAACCTTGTTAGCAGTTCTAGAAATATGTTTAATTACAAAAGTGAAATTTTGCATATATTCAACCCATTTTACATGTCTTTGATTCAACTTCTCCTGTTGAGTCACAAACTGCAATGCATGATTATCACTATATAAGACAAACTCCTTCGGGATCAAGTAATGTCTCCATTTCTTCAATGCCTCTATAATAGCATAGAACTCCTTGTCATAAGTGGAGTATTTTACTTTCGCTTCATTCAACTTCTCGCTAAAGTATGCTATCGATCTGTCTTCTTGTCTCAAGACCGCCCCTATAGAAAATCCACTTGCATCGCATTTCACTTGGAATGTCTTTTGGAAATCAGGCAACACCAAAATTGGTTGTTCTGTGATTTTCCTCTTCAACAGATTAAAACTCTTCACAGCCTCTTTTGTCTAGTGAAAATATTTGCGTCTCTTCTTCACTATGTCCATCATTGGTGCACTAATTCCACTGAAATTCCTGATGAACTTTCGGTAGAAACTAGCCAATCCCTGAAAAATTCTCACCTCAAAGATATTCTTTGGTGACAGCCAATTCTTGATCACCTCCACTTTATCTGGATCCATCCTCAACTTATCTACAGAAATAACAAAACCCAAATAAATGAGCTCTATCTTCATGAATGAGGATTTCTTCATGTTTATCAACAGCTTCTCCTGCTGTAACCTCTTCATCACTGTAGCCAAATGTTTCAGATGTTCAGCTTCCATTTTATTGAAAATCAATATATCATCAAGATATACGATAACAAATTTTCTGATCAAATCCTTGAGGACTTCGTTCATCAATCTCATGAAAGTACTTGGCGTGTTTGTTAAACCAAATGGCATGACAAGCCATTCATACAACCCTTTGTTAGTCTTGAATGTTGTCTTCCATTCATCACCTTCTCTCATGCGAATTTGGTGATAACCACTTTTCAAATCAATCTTCAAAAAATATTTTGCTCCACTAAAGCAAACCATCAGATCATCCATCCTTGGCAATGGAAATCTGTACCTGATGGTTATCTTGTTAATCTCCCTTGATTCAATACACATCCTCCTTCCTCTGTCTTTCTTCAGACTGAGTACTGTCGGTACAACACACAGACTCAAGCTTTCCTTGACCAAACCTTTGTCCAACAAATCCTGGACTTGTCTTTTGACCTCTTCATTCTCCTGCGGCGTTAATCTGTACGCGGCTTTGTTTGACAAACTAGCTCCTGGTATGAGATCAATATGATGACTCACACTTCTGATCGGTGGCAACGAATGAGGTAGTTCGTCCACTACTATATCAGCGAACTCTTCCAACAGTTCCTGAACCTCTTCTGGTAAATCATCTACCCTTGTGTTGGTTAAAACGATCTTTGGCTTCCTGACCACAATGAATTGCGGTTATTCTTTCTTCTTAACCTCTGTAACAAGTTCCTTCCCACTCATGAGAAGTACAGTGTTAGTTACTTTAGGTTTCGCCTCCTTATCTTTGATTGGAAGAAACATGTGAGTTATCCCATTCTTCTCTAGTGTGTAAGTGTTCATCCTCCCATCATGAATCACATTTTTGTCATATTGCCATGGTCTACCCAGCAATAGATGACAAACATCCATGGGAATGACATCACAAAGTATCCTATCATTATATCCTCCTATCTTAAATTCAACTAAACATTGTTTAGTGACAGTTACCTGATGTCCTTCTTGTAGCCATGAAACTCTGTATGGACTTAGATGATCAATCGTCTCCAGCACCAGCTTCTCTACCATCTCTGTTGAAACAAGATTATCTGTGCTACCACTATCCACAATGACTTTGCATACCCTGTCTTTGGTTTTGCATGCAGTCCGAAAACGTTTGTTTCTTTGGACTGAACTCCCCACCTCTTTCTCTGGTGTCAAAAGAGATTTTCCCATCATTAGTGATCTTCCGCCTTCAACATCCTCTGCTTCAACATTTTGCCTTTGAGATTTGGCAATGTGAGCCTCTCCATCTTCCCTCTTTTTGTCTGGACATTCATAAGACTTGTGTCCAGATTTTCCACATGTGAAGCATGTTATTACTCCACCTCTTCCTCTTCCTCTACCTCTGGTATGAGGAAAAATATTATTATCAACATACTCTCCTTTCTGATTGGCATACTGTCTTCCCTGTCCAACATATTTCTCTTTCCATGAGCTTCCACCTCTCTCAATTTGAGGTTGAGGTTTCTTCCAATCTTCTTTAGGCTTCTGACTTCTATCTTGGGCAACTGATTTGCCTTTGTGATGACTTCTGCCTCGGCCTCTTTGACCCTGTTTTCGGCTCAACTTTTGTTCCACTTTTAGAGCCATTTGATAAGCATCTTCCACCGTTCGGGTGGTTATCATGCTCATCTCGTCCTGAATTTCGTATCTCAGGCCATTCATATACCTGGCAACTTTTTCATCATTACTTTCCCGATGACCTACTCTGATGTTCAGCCTGTATAACTCTTCAGTGTATTCCTTCACTATCATCAGCTTCTGTCTCAAGTTCTTCATCCTTCGAACAAGAGTAATTTGATAATCTCTGGGGATGAATTTTGCCTTCATCTTTGCGATCATCCTGTCCCAACTCTTGATCTTCTGCTTGCCTTGGCAACGTCTGTCAGCTTGTAGCTCATCCCACCACAATGTTGCATGTCCCTTTAATCTCATGACAACATGTTTGACCTTCTTTTCCTCTTCGACATCTTCATAGTCAAAGTATGTTTCCAGAGCTCTAATCCAATCTAGAAGCTCCTCTACATCCATATTTCCCTCATAAATTGGAATGTACATCTTGGCTCTTGCACTCATTCTTGCAACATCTCTAAGCAAGTGTTCATTTGCTGCATCTTCTGCTGGGACTTATTCTTCGTCATTTCCAGCTTCATTTTCTCTTTAGGAATCACTAAGATCCCCAGCATCGGCTGTTTGCCTCTGTGCTGTCTCCATGTCTTCAAGTCTGGTGCGTAGGTCATGCATCTCTCTCTTCATGGCTGGATCAGGCATATGCCTACCCCTTCTTATTGGCATTTTCCTATCCTATGGCATATTAGGTGTTTTTCTGTCCCTTCTTCTCGGCGGCATGGTGAATCTTCTTTTTCCCTGCTACAGAAAGAAAAGAAACCTTTCTGGGCTCTGATACCAAAGATGACACATCCCTTCCAACCCGCAGGTTAGAAGTCCACGTACATAGGATCTTTCCTCTCGACTGGCCCGAAGAGATTTCAACAATAGGCTCTTCTATTTCCCTTTCAGGAAATTGGCACCCAAAGAAAAACCTCGTGAAATTCCCCATTCACGTTTTGGGAGATCAGACTTCACGATTTCACGAACCCTGTGATCGAGTGTCTTATCGCTCAGACCCCCGAAATCTGAATTTTCGAACTCCGATGTTCGGTCACCAAAAGAAACCGATGGCCATGATTCCCCACTTGATCCAATGGTCAGTGCATTTTTCGCGTATCAGAAGTTCGAGACTTTCGATACCAAAATCTCTTATCGACGCAAACTCCGAATTCCCGAATCCCGATATCAATTTTGGCTATTCAACTTTCGTGAGTTTGCAAGTTGCGATATCATGCAACTCTGCTCCACAACCTCCGAAATCCTGACTTTCTATTTCTTGAAAATCCTGAAATGTCAAACTCCAACATGATTTCCGGTGCTGGTCCCACAACTAGACTTTCCGCCTTTTCGGGACTTCGCACTTCGTGAGTCTTAATGTGAAGATTTCAGGACTTAAATCCACGAAGCCCCGAAATGGAAATCCTCGGGAAAATCCAACGACCCCTGTTGGTTTGAATCTATGGCTCTATCTCTCCTGAGTTTGAACCCTTTGAAAATACTCGTCGTAACTCCCCTGCTTCTCTGTGAGATCTAGCGGCTCATGGGACTTCGCGAATTCTCCACGGAGAGTTTCGACCATCTGTTCTCCCTTCTGAGAACTTCTGTAAATTTGATAAAATGTTTTTCCATGGAACTTAACCGCCTGCAACACAACCTTGTGTGCTTTTCTTCAACAACTGTGAAGACTCTATCCCTCCTGAGCTTTGTCCAACTCTGAGTCTTAAAGAAGATTCCTGCATGCACTCCTTGCGGAAAATCCTTCAACAATTTCTCAGGTTCACAAACTTTGGGACTTTACTCGGCCTGCACACTCCTTGCTTGGCTTCTGTGCCTAGCTGCACTTCTGAGGGAATGAGAACAAAATCTATCTTATCTGAGCTTTCAGAGACAAACCTCTGAACCCTTAGTAAACACACTCCTTGCGGACAATTCAACTGCACTCCTTGCAGGAACTCTTGCTCAGATAGAGAAACAATTGAAACTCATTTCCCTTACCCTCTCTCTCTCTCTCTCTCAGATTTTAGACATTTAACAAGAAATCATTCATACATAGCATAAAATCAATTGCATGACAGAAAGAGTAAATTGTTCATGATCATAACATTCAATAATGCATACACAGAGAATATTTGAACACCATGAGTCTGAATCAAAACCCTTTTTGTATTAATCCAAAACTTATGTACATGGAATTCTTCCACACAGCTTTCTGCTTCTTCTCCTCTATGCTCTATGCTCTCAATCGACATCCTCTTTTCTTTTTTTCTTACAATACACAATGAGGGTGTCTATATCCTGTTTCCCTCTTTCATTCTAAACTGTCTAATCTACGCATTAATTTATATCTACTTGCATTAACTATTATAAATGCCTTCTACCTACTAAGGACAAGAGCAGATCACTGAAGGTCCGTTTATATTATACAAGGGTCCCCTCCATTTAATGATATCATTGTCATTACATAGCATTTTCAAAATTTGCGTTGGGTGCTTTTCCATCTATCTTTTATCTCCACGCTGGTTCACTTGAGATCCTCCCGCATCATTATAGCCTAGAGAACATTAAATAGGAATGTCCTGACTTACTGCAGAAGTGGGAAGAGAAGAAAAAACATTGCAACATGGTGGTTGAGAGCCACACGATAATAAGAAAAAGGATGGTGAGGTAGACGTCCAAGTGATAACCTGAGGTAGAGAAAAGATAGGAATGGAATTTGAGCATGGTGAATACTTAGGTCAAACACTGAAGGGAAAGATAAAGAAAGTGGTGCAACCCCCTCCCATGTTTGATGTTGTTCAACAAAAGTAGTTTTTTCACTACACTCAAAGGACGATTGAAGAAGAGAGAGAACAAGAGGAGTTGTAGCATGTGACACAAAGGTCACTTGAAGAGGCCTAGATTCATAAAAAATTTCAAAGAGTGACATAGAGGTCATTGGAAGAGGCTCATGCTAGTGAATAATTGTAGTGTGCCACGCAAATTTCATTGGAGGAAGCTTGTGTGTGTGAAGAAATACGACGCATGATGTAGAGGTCATTAGAAAAAGTGCGTAGACAAGAGGAGCTGCGATGCGTTGAACAAAAAGCGATTGAGGAATATCGCCATGAAGATTTGAAGAGCACAATGCATGAAGAAGCACTACATGACTTAGGTCATGAAACAAAAACTGAGGATCAAGTAAGTAACTTCTTACGTTGTTGCTTGATATTGTTAAATGATCTTGATGTTGCATGAAAGTTAACACAGATCATGTTAGTAACCTGCATCGGGGAAGATGGGACAGAGAGAGTTATATTATTCGCCCTACTAGAAAGGAATTTGTGCCAAGTCAATAATAAGAGGCACCCATGAAGAGAATTCAAGATGACAATTGAACTTGGGAGCTAATAAATGGATGGAGTCATGTTGGATCTAGGCTCTGACGTGAAAATTTTGCTGAATAAGTCATGGGAATTGATGGGTAAACCAAATTTAGTTTGGTCCCCCATTCAACTGCGGTTGGAAAATTCATACAGGGGCTACCCTATAGGTCGATTGGAGAAATTTGAAGTGAACATAGAAGGGGTTAAAAAAAAAGGATGAATTTGAAGTGATAGAGATTATAGATGCTTCTGATCCTTACCCTGACTTACTTGGTATTGATTGGGCCTTCAACACCAATGCATTTTTGAAATTCAAGAAGCAACATATGTTGTTTGAGACAAATATCCTTCACGTGATCACACCCTTAGATCGTAATGAATTGGATAGCTACAATGAGAACATAGTTACCAACTTAACGAGAACTCTACAAAGTTCTCATTTTTTTTTGGGTCACATTTTTTACCCCATTTTTAAAATTGGTGCTAATGACATCCCCCCGCCTCCCTTCTTAGGTGTTTTTTTATATTTAAATTTTATGATCCATAATGTTTCCACATTATTTTTTTACATGCTTGTTTTTCCATCTATTTTCAAATTCTTCTAATTTTTTTTGCAACTGTGTTTTTAGTCATTTTTCCATGCTTTCATTCTTAAAAATATTTTTGACCAATTATTTTTTTGAAATTAAGATTTTTCTTCTTCTTAATTAATTTATGGTTCCATACTTTTTAAATATAGTGGAAAATATAATTTTTAACACAATTGATAGGCGTCCCCCCTATTGGAATCGATGGATTAATCAACCTTTTAATCATAAATTTCAATCTTAGGGTTGGCAATTGAAGATGTTGACATATTCTTCGTCGTCCTCTCTAATCAATGGATGAGATTTTGATAAATTAACTTCTTCTCATTTATAAAGACTTATGTTTATGTGATTACTTTTTCACATTTACACCACCAAATTGCCACGTTCAGTGATTAAAAAATAACAACATAAATTATTATTACTGGGCGGATGCATATGGTCAACCTTGCCATTTCATTTGTGTGGTCATTTCAATTAACCGTGGAATTGGATGCCAATTAAAAAGTTTTACAGTGCACTATCATTTTTTTACCACGGAAGATGCTTATGGCCGCATGGATGTGAAGTGCTTTGTGTGGGCATTTCAACCTCCAACCTCCCCTCCGTGTTTCAACCTCCTATCTCCCCTCTGCGTGGATGTGAAGTGAAGTGTTTCCGTGGGCGTTTCAATTGATTATGTAAAATTTTATTTTAAATATAATTTTAGTATAACTTTAAATCTTATTTTTAATATAATTTTAAATCTTATTAAATTTGAATATAATTTTAAATTTTATTTTTAATATAATTAAATATAATTTTAATATAATTAAATACAATTTTAATATAATTAAATCTTATCAGTTCAAAAAAACATTAATCTTTAAAAAATTAAAAAAATTAAATATATTTAGTTTTAAATTAATTAAATATAATTTTAATTAAATTTTTAATAAATTAATTAAATGTAATTTTACATTTTATAATTTCATATTTTAAAGTAATTATTTTTTTTAAATAAAATTAATCATTTTACAATATAATTATTTTCTAAATTAAATAAATGTTTTGTTAAAAATTCTAATTTAATTTGATTAAATGAAATTTTATCATTACAAATTTTGATCCATTTCAAAATGATGAAAATAGTGTTTTATTTTTTAATTTTAAAAATCAATTAATATATTACATTGTGCATTAATATAAATTAATACTTTAATTTATATTAGTGTAATATTAATATATTAATACTTTTATAATGTATTACTTTTTTATTAATATATTATTTTAATAGTGTATTAATGCATTTTAACCAAGTTAAATTGTTATTTCATTTTTTAAAAATTGTAAATATATTTAATTTTGAAAAAAACTATAAATTTTTTGTATTTAGATTTTTTCAAATATTTATTATTAAAATGATATAAATACATAAATTTTATTTTTAATTTTTATATTTATATTTTTTCAAATATTTATTATCAAAATAATATAAATACATAAATTCTATTTTTAGTTTTTATATTTTTCTATTAAATATGTATTTTTTAATGGAATAATAATAATAAACTATATTTATTTTATTTTATTTTATTTTCTATTCAATGTAATAATAGTAATAAATATTATTTTAATTATTTATATATTAAAAAAATTTAGATTTTTTTTAACTATATTATATATAATTAAAAATATAGTTTATATAGTTATAAATGACCATAACACTCTTTATTTTAATGGTTTCATAATATGGATTTGAATGAAATTTTTCTATGGGTAGGAGACTTGTAACAATAATAAATCATCATCAAATTTCAAGTTGATTTTCTATCAATGTTTTTAGAGTTAGTATAAATTGTCATGTGCAACTGGTAAAACAAGTTTATTTCCTTTAAATGTTCTTAGGACAAATATAAATTATCATCTATAATGTATAAATCAAGTAGATTTGTTATGAATGTCCTTAGAACAATATAACTCATCATCTACAAAGATCCATATGATTTGTTATCAATGCTTTTATAATAAATATAACTCAGTAAACGATTTGTTGTTACAATGTGACGAACATAGTGTTGATTCTTTCAATTTGATGAACATTGCGTCAAGTTTCACAATTTAACAAACATAACCATATTTTTGCAATGTGATGAACATGACTTGCCATAACCATATTGTCACAATTTGACGAAAATAACCATATTGCTGCAATGCCGTGAGCATGATTTGCCATAACCACATTATCGCAGTGTGACAAACATAACCATATTGTCACAATGAGACAAACATGAATGGCCATAACCACATTATCACAATGTGACGAACATAACCATATTGTCGCAATCTGATGAACATGACTGGCCATAACCATATTGTTGCAATGTGAGGAACATTGCCCAATTATCGAAATAAATATCCTATCATCGCTATGTGATGAACATGGGACATTTATTTTCATCACATATCCATTCGACATATGATGAACATACGACATTTATGTTCATCAAATTGCCACTTTTTACTTAAATGACATATCATTGTAATGTGATGAACATAAACCCCCCATCGCAATATCCCCTTCATCGTCAATATGTGACAAACAATATATTATCGTCGTAATGTGATGAACGTAGCCCCATCATAGCAATGTGATGAAAATATCCTGTCATCATATTGCGATGAAAATATCTTGTCATCGTAATCTAGCGAACTTATCCCCTCCCTTGCAATGTGACGAACATAACCATATTGTCGCAATGTGACAAACCTAGCCTTATATGCTGAACATACAATGCGACAAACATAACCATATTGTTGCAATGTTACGAACCTAGCCTTATATGCTGGAAATACGATATGACGAACATAATCATATTGTTGCAATGTGACAAACATAAATATGGTTGCCCTTGATTGACCATGACCATGGTTGACTATGGTTGACCATGGTTGAACATGGTTGGCCATAACCATATTGTCATAATGTAACGAACACAACGATATTGTCGCGATGTGAAGAACATGGGTGTCTGTTATCCCCGATATCTAGGGATAACTAGGAGATCATGTCTCGAGGCCCACATGATCCCAGACATGGAGTACGAGAGCAGATCGACTTGAGCTTGGCCCTTGAGGGCCCATCTTTCTTCTTCTCAGCCAGACTTGTCCTGTCAGCAGTACCAGCCTCCATCACCACCGGCCTGGGCTTGCATCAGAGAGGGCTCTTGCTCCATGAGGTAATTGGTTCGAGGTATCATGGTATGTGTCGTATTTGATCGTTATAACCTTCTTATATATGCATTAGGTTCCTTTCATTTTGGATGACTGCTTGGATCTTACACTAATCCACTTGACCATTGTTGGGGTGATTGATGGGGCAACTTAGAAAGCCGATATTCATGGGTTTTGGTTAGCCACCAAGGGGGATTTTCAGAGCCATCATCCGCTCCCTCCATGTTATCACTTTTTCATCTTATACCCCGCTAATCCATCCCATTCCCCTAGTCTGGCCATTAGGATGACCTTCCAGGGTAAATTTTGTCTTGTGGGAAGAAGGGGCTAAAGCCCCAGGGGGTAAAAGCAGCTGGTAAAAGATAAAAGCCATAGGAAAATAAAACCTCGAGATGCTTCACCCAGGGGATCCCTGAGAAGTCAATAAAAATCCTCTCGATAAGAAACTAAGGGACCCTAAGAAAATAACTAAATAAATAAATGCAATACCTAACCAAGAGGATGGAAGGTCTCATCACGAGCTGGCCCATTATGTTCATAGGTATTTAGCGGTATGACATTGCCATCATATGGTCACCAAACCAGGGCAGTGACCTTTGGTTGCATGGCCAAAGGGAAGGGGGTCTCATCACGAGCCAACCTTCTCATCTTTGCGAAGATACTAGTGGGTAACGCTGTCAGCTTTGGCCACCAAGCCAAGGCAGTGTCCTCTTCATCAAGCCTTGTAGTAAAAAAAAGCAATAAAAGAAAGATAAGGCAAAGGGCTTGGAAAAAATGCATCCATGACGGGTACAGCTCGCCTCCTACAAAGGCACCCACAGACAACACCAACCCTTGGTGTGACTATGACTGGACATCCCTAAAAAACATATCATCTCATTACACATGGCTTGAATGATCGTTTGAGGGAACTTTCCATTCCTTGTGGGTATTATCCCAATAGGTTGTCTTGTTGGTTTCCTTAGCTTTGTATAGTAGATCTGTGTAATGTCTTTGAGCTCTTAGATGATTTGTTAGGTATTTCATGCATATGTTTGATAAATTTAATGATGAGATATGATTTACATTTCTATGATGTCTAGGACTAATGAGCTCATGGAGGGCATAGTCTTTGATGTGCAGGACCGTGCCCGGCGGACAGGTACCAGAGGATTGGTGCACATCGGGAGATGATTAGCTCGGACCTCCATGGGGCTGAAGAGCCCATCAGATGGTCGTTGGAATGGCAGAGGCAGGACAGGGTTGTGACGAGCCCTTTCACAGAGAAGAAGAGGACGCCCTCATCAGGACATTTTTGGCAGAGATTTGACCCATGGGGACCAGCCCCTTGCAGATGGGACGATGGTCTTGGTGATCAGGACGCTACCTACGGCGGCGTGGATGATTTCTGGAGCATGTGGCAGCGTGCTAGTCTTGTTTGGCATGTTTGACAGGTTACAGGAGCCCCAGAGGGGGCAACATTTTTCTCCTTGGACGCTGATCATGCCCTGAAAGGGCCAACGTCTCCCCTTTAGGGGCCTGACGTCTCCATTTTCTGCTCATTTTTTACATTTTTAGCATGTAAAGTGACAATTAATTGATTAATGATTAAGTCAACCATGTCGGTTGTTTTGAATGGTCTATTTTGTAATTTAAGGTCATAAGAATGATATAAATAGAGGACGTTGCCTCTCATTTTAATCATAACACAACTTGCTCTCTTGGAGAGATATCTTTCTAGCTCTTGTCTTGATATTTTTGGTCTTTTGGAGTGAGGCACAACTTCTTGGAGGATTATTCTTTGGCATGTGGTGCTATTTATCATTGGAAGGTTTACAACTAGGGTATGGTTATGCTTCTTCATGAAATTGTAAGTGTTTTGTCATCAAAACTTCTTGAATGAATGGTTCTTGATTAAATTTCTTGCATGCATTGTTACATTGTTATTATTTGCTTAATCACTAAAACCCTAGGGAGCCAACACACAAGTAGGTTGTGGCCTCATGTCCCCATGATAAAATCTTATAGCCATTTGATTAGAGAAGTTCTATTCTAGCCATAGCTACACTAGACTTCCTCTTTTCTTGAGTTAGTTTTGAGCACAAATTGAAGAAAGAAGGCGTCCTAGGCCTAATTTGTTTTACACCTAGGGTTTACTTCTAGGGTTTGAAAATCCTTGTCTTCTAAACAACACT
>ML789804.1:74115-98408 GCA_009831015.1 Picea engelmannii
TTGGGGAGATTTTATTTATTTTTTCATTTTTTTTTAGGTTTTTTTTTTCTTCATTTAAAAAGGAATTGAGAAGATTTTCTCCTTTCTTTTTATTTACTTTTAACTTAAATAAAAAAAATATGTTAGTAAATAAATTTAAGTGATCATTTAGGGTCTAATTTTGTGTTTTTTATTTGTATAGAGATTTGTTCTCAATGCCACATTTTCTATTAGGTAGTAATTAGCTATAATTTTAACATTTAGAAAAAATGATTTTCTTTAGGTAGCGTCATTTTTTTATTTAGGTGTTGATTTTAAGGTTTTTCTAAGCTATTGTATGAGTTTTGAAGGCCATGCTTGAAAAATGTTGTAATTTTGACCTCGTTTGAAAAATTGGTGCTACAGGTAGCACCACTTTTCGATTTGGGGGTTGATTTTCATGTTTTTTTGGCAAAATATGGGTTTTTTGGGCCAGAGTTCTCATTTTAAGGTCACAGTTCTCGTTAAGTCGGTAACTTTATTTGAGCTGGTAGATTAGGATGCATAGAGTTTTATTATTGAGAACATCTATAAGATCACGAGGCGCATGGAAGATTATGTTAATCCTGCAATGGATGGGGAACTGATCTTGTAGAGCATGAAGTCATATGACACTAATTGAGATGATGCCATGGAGAGGTGGAAGGACAAGATTTATGAAGTTTCACCACACGTATTATCATCGAGGTGTGCGAATAAGATCTTAGATTCTACCGATTCGATGGATCAGATCCAGTGGATCTATTTATTTGATGGATGAAACACATTCTTTAACATTAGTAGGTACATGCCTTCGATAGAGTGCTAATAGGTATACCCGCACAATGGTGGGTAGCGCATCAATACCCTCCTCGCGAGTGGGTAGTCGTGGAGGATTCAATGAGGGAAAGATTAAGACTGGACATAGAAATTAATCGGTACATGTGTTCTTGTGCTAAGAAGTGGTGAAAGGCATGCAATCGATACCTGAAGGCACAACACATTCTTCCACGAGATAACTATGTTCCCCTAGTTCCTCAATTTTCTATGAGGCAAGGGAGCAATGTGCACAGAGAATTGATTTGGCTTCACCATATGTTGAAACATAATGAATATCCCCATGTTCCATCCCAGTTAACCCCATTGAGAAAACATACGAGTCCCACATGAGTAAGGAAGTAGGGGATAGCCAGTGGATGCCACCATATCCAGAAAGGCCATACTTAGTTCCTTAGTGGTGACAACTTACTAGATGGGAACAAGTGAAAAGGTGTTGCGACCCACCAAGGGTCGTTGTGACAAAATAATCAAAGGTGAACCAATGTAAGGGTGAGAAAGAAGCATGTGCAACACCCCCAAAGAATCAGACTTGGGCATGTACAAATCTTTCTACATCGTCATCATCTCGTAAGATCCAAAAACGATGAAATATTTGTGAGAAAAATGGTTGATCTAGTAGGTAGTTATACCATGTCAACTTCATCCAATTTAGAGAAAATATAATCATTAATGTAATTGATAGGAGGACGATTTTATTGATTTATAATAATGGAGGAGTCAATTTCAGTGGCTGGAGGAAAGCTTTGTATTAAGGATACAATGACTGATCGACATCCAACCCGATGACCTCGACGGCTAGGATGAAGGATGTTACTTGCCAAATCGAGAAAAGGACTAGATAATAACTCCACATTCGATGAATGACATGAACCATTGTAGTTTCATTATCGAAGGGACAAGTGCAGTGATTTCGCTCATTACTTCTTTCTCAATTTTTGAGACCAATCTTCCATCCCTATAATGGATACACTATTGGTGGGAAAGAGTGCACAAACCCATTACCAAATCGAACCAAATCCACTTCTCCTACTAAATTCTTGATTCTTTTCAAGACAATTGATAGATCCATCATGGCGACCTCAAGCAATCCAAAGGCACAACCAAAGTCTAAATCTATGAAGGAATAATGGATTTCTGATACCGTGCTTCCATGTAGGGTATAGTTTGAAGGGTTGACGTTCAGGAAAGTCTCCCTACTAAAGTGTGTTGATTATAACATTGGAGACTCCAACTAGATTCCCAAGCTATAGATTGATAAATATATAGAGGTATTCTAGAAAGAAGATGGTACAGAGTGATTAGTGACCCAGGAATGGGTGAAGCCTTTAAGGAAATTCAACATTCTCTCATTACTCAAATGTCCCCACTTTGGTTGTTCCCTAGCTATCTAGGCAAGTGTTTAGTTCCTCCTCACCAGATTACATGGGGGTAACTATGGTTAGAAAAACCCTATGTTATTGATCATGACATAATGCACATGATTTTTGGCCTTCCTACCTCCGACGAAGATCCAATGGATACACTCAAAGTAAAGGAAACAACTTAGGAGGAGGTCTATTTTTTCTTTGACAAATGTCGAGGAAAGAGAGGGATTGTCATCGCAAAAATTAATAATTCGGTTGTCTGATTTGAAAAATGATTAATCACATGCAATATCATACAAAAATTTCACAAATAGGAATTAACTATAGGAGTGGTCCTCAATATAGAACGATGTGTTGAAGGGATTCAGATATCTTGGGCCCAATGCTTTCTAAATGAGTTCATCACCGACTGACATGATATTCAAAATTGGGGCAAAGAGTTCCATTACAGTTGGGTAATCCTTTTTTTGGGTATTGTGTTGTAGAAACCATCACCAGGATTGGAAGAAGACATGGAAGGCGCCCCCTCGTTTGTTTCCCCCCGGTTCTTGACTCTCTAGAATTCCAATAATCTAAAGGTCTAGGCAACAATTTCCAAAGACTTACATGAGTGGTTTACATAGTTAATAATGGCTTCTAATGAGAGGTTTTTCATCCCTACGTGAATTTTCGATAGGTGTGTTGATTACCTTGAGTTTAGATATAACTTCCATAACTTTTTTATCTCTCCTCACACAACCAATGAGAAGATAAAGGCCAATCTTCCTTTCTGTATTACGAAAAGGGACATCTTGGACAGTGTAGAAGTATGGTTGACCAACTTCTAGCCCCCCGTTTTTGAGGTCCAAGATGAATTTGAAGTACATACCAAGAAATCCTAGGACCAGAGACGGGCCACAACTACTGCTTGATGGTGTGGCAAGGTTTTTTCATCCAACTCACAACACTTGGAGTCCAAGGACTAAGGGTCACCCCATTTGGATACATGTAGGAAAAGTGGCAATGGGTATGACACAGAGGAAGAGGCCAACAAAAATTATAAGTGGTCTTCCAAGACTCAGACCCAACGCCCTATTGATCTTGACACTAACATCAATGACGATTGTCTACCCTCCCCATGAGTGCCTCCTATAAATGAAGAAGTTCCAACAACCTCAAATCGATCAAAGGTCTGACCTGATTCTAGCAAACATCGATGAAAAAATACCATGAAGTAAACAATGACTGGCTCTCCAAGTCCTAGTTGACAAATAACCAAAATGATGAAGGAGATTCACACTCAATTGGCCAAACAACAAGCATTCAAAACATAAACAGTGTGGAAGGTAGACACTCTAGGTCAACAACTTTCTTTACCCTCACCTTCGTAGTCTATGCACCGGGAAAACAAATCCATTGACGCTATGGGAACGATCCAACTAAGAATTTTGACTGTGATCCCACTCACCACAATCCCCTTTGATTCAACCAAGACAGATTTCAACCTCTCATAGGTCCCTACTATCGAGAGGCAAGGATTGGTTAGTAGCATGATCTATAAGCTTGGGGAGAGAAACCTAACTCTCTGTAATATACCTCAATTTCGTCATAATTTTTTTTTTCTTCTAAGGTACATTAAAACTCTAAAACTGTAATACATACTCTTAATTAGGGAAATATCCATTTAATTTTTATTGTGAAACTCTGATACCTAAAGTATTCACCCTCCCGTTCCTCATATAACAGACTCAACATCCAGAGTTTTCCTTTCAATTTTTATTTAAGTCCTACTAGATTTTACAAGGGGATTAAAAGGTTATCCTTTGGAAGAAAGGAAATAAATGACCCTAGGACTTAGGGCCCTAGATTCTTTGTAAAACATGGACGCACAACTTTAGACTCCAAAACCCATGAATAATACTCTGTACACATAGTAAGGGTGTCAGATTCTAAATGTTTCGTCGTTGCACTTAACTATTTGGCTTTCCCTAGGTAAATATGACTTCGATGACTCCCTTAGTAACTACTTGTAGACAAAGAGTCTTTTCTTCACAAGTAGCCTAAGCTCTAGTTAATAACATAACTCTAAGCAGATAGTTGGTTAATATTTCCAGGTGTAGACACAGTGTAACTACCGGTACTAACCTGACTAGAAGTAATCAAAGGATTGATATTTTTGAACGTAGGGTTTCGAGGAGGCTCACCCTTGTCTTCGTGAAATAAATTAAATGGAAGGAGGTTGACAATCGAGAGTTAATATTTGACTCACCATTAATGGAGGTGGATGAAGGATGAGAGCTGACCCTGTACCCTCATCCAATCCAAACACACCAAGTCGCTCATATCACATGGTGCATTCTCGGTTGTACTCTTCGCATTCAATAAGTGCGGGGTTCAGAGTTTTAGGGTAACTATAGTTTTCTGAGGTCATTCTGAACAAACTTGCTCCGAAAGAAAACACCTTACACCTTCCTGGTGCTTCTGACCACTCTCGGCGTGAGGAGAACGGTCGCAAGGAGCACCCCTCAGGATTACTCCTCCTATCAGTAAGCATCTAATTCTAAAACTGAAATCCTTAATCAAACACTCTGCAAGGTCGCTCCATCTTATTTCTATTTATAACTCTTGTTCATGAATTTGCGTAGGTAGCATTTTTCATTTTAGTTCTGTAATCACTGGTTTAAGTATTGAATTTCTCTCTAGCATACACCATGCTTCACTATAACTATGGCTCTGGATTTTATTAGGTTAGGATTTCGTATGTGCCCATTGCTATGCTTAATCCCCAATACATGAGTCACTCGGGCATGCTTTGAATGTCCTCACTAACCTGGTTGGGCATCTAGTAAGAAAGTTATTCTTGAGTACTCGGTTGTTCGATTATTTGATGAAAATATTTGACTGTACACTTACTGTTTGGGGACCGTTCATAGAAAGGGTTGGTAGTCGGTCTAAATCTTAAGACAAAGATTGTACTTTGTGAAACATACGAAGGGTGATTGGGGTTTATGCCTTTCTTGCTCCTCCTCTTACAAATCTGAATACATTTCAAAAGGGGTAAGCGCGACTGGGATTTTTGGCACTGTATTGTGTCTTTATCTAAGCTAAATTATAGAGTCGAAACAGATTTTAGTGATAATGGTTATTGGCCTGCAACATCTCATCTTTACATTTTACTTTGAGTTAAAGGTTGGTTTATACCTGTAATATGACCTATAGATATATGTTCAAAATTCGAATAAACAACCTTTAAAATTTTCCTCTGGTTATTTACTAGTCCGTAAAGCTAATGGTGGGCCTCTCTGATTTTCTTTGCGAGGGTACCCACTAGGGATATTTTGGTCCCCTCCTCCCTTATCGGCCTGGGAGGCACATGGTTCATTGCAGTGGTGAAGGATGTCGAACCCCTCCAACTACAGATGAGTATTACTTCGACTGTTTTTTTTTTTTAATATTAACTTAAATCTTCCATCTCTATTGATCAAGAACTAAAAAGATGTCTTTTTCAATGTACAGGGTTTTGGTCATGCGAAGGCATGAAGTGCAAATTTTCTCACCCACGCCAAAGGTATTCGGGTTCCGTTCTACCCTTCCAAGAAGATTAGGTGTTCCGGGTAGAGTTTGGTAGAGATTGTTCTCTTTTATAACTCTGTAAAAATGTTTCCAAGATCCAATACGAGAGTTGACTGTAAAACTAAAGGGTTTGATCAAATGGCTTAGTCAGGTTTTCTTTTACCGACCCCTATCTTGACTTTTGGAAACGAAAATATATACGATCTAAATTTTCTTGTTATATTGTAATTCCTGATAGTTTATATTCTTTTAGTCCTGTAACTTTATCTTTAAATTTAACAACATATGCCTTCGACAAACTAAGAGTACTGGGTGTGAAATCCTTTCACATTTACCGAGGTAATATTCAATCTGAGTTTTCAATTAGTTTGGCAGTCTACTTGATATATTCCGAGATGTATTCAATCTGTTCCTAAATTTCCTTACTTCTGTATATATGAATTGTCTGAATTTATATTACTTCCGTTCACAGAGGGTTTGATTGGATCTATACATTAAGAAATTATATAGGCTTGAATCTGCTTATATATAACAAAATGGATTGAGAATTCCCGAATTTGTACACTACATCTGGATTATTTCTTTATACAAATTTTCATCGTATATAAATCTGTTGGCCCTGCTTTGGTTGTTTGGTGTGGTATGGTATATCTGTTAGGTTTTTCATCTAAAATTCTTGAAATATGTACACCTCTTTATAATGTTACAAGGTCCTTCTGAACAATCTGCGAGAATGTTTGATAATAAGGAAAAGGAATATGTATATAAAAAATGTTCCCTATAGTTCCTACCTTTTTGTAAATGTTCTTGTTATCGTAATTGCATGTTTGTTGGAAATGATTACATACAGAAAGTAGGACAGGTTTGTACATGTGTAAGTATAAACTTATAATTTATACTATCGACATTGAGTCTGAATTCTTCTTCTATCGTGTTCATGCCAAGTGCCAACCAAGAAAATAGACCTACTTATATACATATATATCTATAAGAAATACATCCAGGTATATATATATATAGTAATAACCTAATCTATGTAATAAATTCTAGAATTGGCCACATACATTCTTCATGTATCACAAGTAAGGAAAAGGAACTTCATTATTCATTATGTGCTCTAAGTCGACAAAATTATTTAGTACTAAGTCTAATGACATTCTGTAATTTTTATGCTTCACAAGAGCGAACATAATTCATCCATAATATTATTCCAACCTAAATGACAGATACATTCCAATAAACCAATTTAGTCATTCTAAACAAAGAAGGAGATAGAATGCATATCTGGATCGATTCATGGGGAGACAAAGGGAGCAACCACGTTCCTCTGAACCGTAGGATAGGGAAATCAAATTCACTTGCCCAATCCACCCCCTAGCTTGACCATGAATCCATGAGGGCTAACTCGGAAAACTCCTTCTCAACAATGTTTTTTCGGTTTTTGCAGACTCCTCTTGCCTCACACTCAATCAATAGTGTTCATAACAACAAGAAAAAAAACTAACAATAGTTTCTTTCCCGCATACTCGATAGTGTCCTGCCTCCTCACATATGTTCTTTAACACTATGATCCTTTTTCTTAGGTCTTTCTTTCCCCCTTGGGAATTTTTGTAGCTTTCTAAATCCTTGATTTCTAGGGGCTGCCAATGGCCAAATATTTGATTTTCCACTTGTAATAATCAGCCCAGAGGTAGTTCCAACATCTTCCCCACTCATGGAGTCATGGTCAGCTGATTTTAACATGGATGTTCCATTTGTCCTCCTGCAATCAATATAAAATATTTTTTTTTCATACAAGTGTCAAGTCAAATAGTTAGTTGGGTCAAATCAGGTCTCTACCCAAAAGTCATAATAATTTAATTACAATTATCAAATTCGAAATTCAGAATTGCCATAAATGGCAAAAATTTTCCAATTTCGAATTTACTAAAAATGGAATAATTTCCAACGAATTTTAAATTTCAAACATAATTTATTTTTGGGGATGTCACATTCTTTCCCCCTTCAATAAAACACTGTCCTTAGTGTTCGTTCCTTTCTCGGAACAAGATTGGATGATATTTTTGTAAATCTCCCTCCAACTCCCAAGTGGCCTCCTCAGGACTAAAGTGCTTCCATTGCACCTTTACCTGAGCGACGACTCTGTTCCTAAGTTATATTTCTCTCCAGTCCAGAATGCACAGGGGTTCCACTTGCACCAATTTCCAATCAATCATATGAGTAGGGTCATGAACATACTTTTTCAACAAAGAGACATGAAATACATTATGAATTCTTAAATTAGATGGAAGTGCAAGTTGGTATGCTATGGGTCCAATTCGAGTTAGTATCTCGAAGGGCCCACAAAACCTGGGTGCCAACTTGGCACATTTTCCTAACTTCAAAAAACTTTTTCGCGCTTTGACCTTCAAATAAACATGGTCTCCCACTTGGAATTACAAGTGTCTTCTTTTTTGATCTGCATAGCTCTTATGTCTGTCTTGTGCTTCTTTTAAGTTTTGTTGTACTTTCCTTACCATGTTCTCCATTTCTTGGAGCATCTCTGGTCCAACCATGAGTCTGCTAACTAGGTTATCCCAGCTAATTGGAGTCATACACTTTCTGTTGTACAGTACCTCGAAAGGGCTTAACTTAGCCGATGTTTGGTACCCATTTTTATATGCAAATTCTACTAAGTGTAGATAGTCTTCCCACTTGTTTGGTTTTGTTCTTACATACATGCAAAGCATATCCTCTATGATTTGATTTGTCCTTTTGGTTTGTCCATCAGTTTGTGGGTGATAAATCGTACTGAAATTCAAATTAGTATCTAGCCCTGCAAAAAATTCCTTCCAAAAGGTGGATGTGAATTTTACGTCTCTATCTGAAATCACCATTTTAGGAATACCATGCAGTCTAAAAATTTCTTTCATAAATATTTCAACAATGTTTATAGCTTTAAAAGTAGACTTTATAGGAATAAAGTGTGTGGACTTACTGAGTTTATCGATTACAACCATAATAGAGTCATTATGTTTCTGAGTTTTTGGCAAACCTGTTATAAAGTCTAGCAACATGGTCTCCCATTTCCATTATGGTACTGGTAATGGCTGTAATAGGCCGACTGGATGTTGGTGTTTGGCCTTAACCTGCTGACAATCTTGGCATCTAGCCAAATATTCTGTTGTTTCTCCCTTCATACTAGGCCAGAAAAATAGTTTTCTAAGTGTTGTTATTGTTTTCTAGTATCCTGGGTGGCCAAAATACAGCTTCTTATGCACTTCATCCAAGATTATTAACTTTAACTCTGCTGAATTTGGTATGTAAAGTCAGTTCTTAAATCATAATAGTCCCTTCTTATCGATACTTAGATATGGTTTCTCTAAGTTTGCAGTACTGTTTTGTAATTCTGCCATTATCTTAGTGTAATTTTCATCGTTAATACCTGTCGTCTTTATTCTTTGTTCCAGATCACTTTCTGCCCTGCTGATATTTATTTCAAATAACCCATGGATTCTTCTGCTTAAAGTGTCTGCTACTTTATTTTGCTTACCCTTGATATGTCTGACTTCGAAGTCGAATTCGCTCAGAAAGGCTATCCATATTTCTTTCCTTGCATTAAGGTCCGGTTGGATAAATAGATACTTCACGCCACTATTATCCGTTAATAGTAGAAATTTTCTGCCCATTATGTAGTGTCACCACATTTTTAAGGCCTGTATTACCGCTGCCAATTCTAGGTCATGAGTGACATAATTTCGCTCATGTTCCTTTAATTTTTGGGACTCATAACAAATCACGTGTCCTTCCTGAGTTAGGATACCACCTAGTCCTTCTTTACTCACATCGACACAGACGGTAAAGTCTTTGTCTGGGTCTGCTAGCTTCAAGATGGGTGTTGTTGTCAATAATTCCTTTAGCTTGTTAAAACTGTCTTGGCACTTCTGTGACCAGTTAAACTTGGTCCCTTTATTTTGTAACGACGTGATAGGGTAGGCTATCTTGGAAAACCCTTCTATAAATTTGCGGTAATATCCGGTGATTCCCATGAATGACCGGATATCCGCTACATCTTTAGGTACCGGCCATTCCATAATGGATTTTATCTTTTTAGGTTCTACGCCAATGCCTTCTGTTGAAATTACATGGCCTAGATATTGTATTTCCTTTTGATAAAAGTCACACTTATCAAACTTGGCGTACAGTTTGTGTTTCCTCAACGTTTGCAGGACTATTCTTAAGTGTTCGTCATGCTCTTCCTCCATTTTAGAATAGACCAGAATATCATCGATAAATACTACTACGAACTTGTCTAAGTACTGATTGAAAATACTGTTCATCAGACACATAAACGTGGATGGTGCATTATTGAGTCCGAAAGGTATGACTATGAATTCGTAGTGTCCATATCTTGTTCGAAAAGCTATTTTGTTTATGTCCTCGTCTTTTATCCTAACTTGATGATAACCAGATCGTAAATCCAACTTTGAAAATATCTTGGCCCCACCTACTTGATCGAACAGATCATTTATCCTTGGTAAGGGGTATTTTTTCTTAATAGTCATTTTGTTCAGTTGTCTATAGTCGATACATAGTCTTAGAGTGCCATCTTTCTTTTTCACAAAGAGGACTGGAGCCCCCCATGGTGAAACACTTGGTCTGATATACTCTTTGTCCAAACATTCTTGTAACTGTATTTTTAATTCTTTCAGTTATGGTAGGCTCATTCAGTAAGGTGCTTTTGAGATAGGGGATGAATCAGGTAGTAGGTCTATGGAGAAGTCTATTTCCCTTCTAGGAGGTAATTCTGGTATCTCATCCACAAACATGTCTCTAAATTCACGTAGGACAACAAGGTCTTCTATATTTGGCTTATCTTCTTTTTCTAACAGATTCGTTACCTGGATTGCATAAAATTGATATCCCTTTCTCATACATTTCTTGAGTTGCATCGCTGAAACTTGTTTGACTGATACAGGTTTTGGTATACCTTGGGTTGTTCTAGTAGTGCCAAGATCATCTTTATAGTTAAGCGCTTTGCATAACAATCTAGTACTGCTTTGTGCTTTTCCAACCATTCCATTCCGATAATCATATCATAAGACCCTAGTGGTAGGATGTTTAGACTTGTTCTTATGCTTTGACCATCTAAGATGAACTCGAAATTAGGAATAAAGTCAACTACTTTTCTTTTAGTTCCTATTGCTAGCTGTACCGACCATAATTTTGCGTGTTTCAGTTTCTTAAGCTTGTTTGACTCTACTACATCAGGAGTAATATAACTTAACGTAGCTTTAGGGTCAATTAAAAAAAAAAATCTAGTGTTATTGATTTTACCTTCGATCTCTACCACCGAGGACTGGTGTTCATCTTTTCGATTGTCAATGGATGCATTAATCCGATGTAGGCTTCTGCCTACATCACCCACCGTTGAAGCTTCCTGCAGATTATGTAAAACAGTTCTATTTGTCGTGTTTAAATGTGGGCAGTTCCTCCTGAGATGAGGTTCCCCACATTCCCAACACTTTAATGGTTCCCGGGGATTATCGTCGAATTTATTTGTTCCCAGGTTTACCGGTTTATCACCTCCCTGTGTGCTTGGATGGTTTGTGTGAAAGTCTTTCCTTGGGAAATTTTTTGCTACATTCCGATAGGGAGCTGGCTGGTATCCCTTCTTTCGTTGATTCATATGTTCCTATTTCTTATCCTTCCAGGCTTTAGGAAACTCTGCCCACTATTTTTATTGATCGTAGCACATTCATGCTTTCATGAACACTTCACTTAATTATTTGGGGTTGTCAAATTCAACTCTGTCCCGGTAGGACTGCGGTAAACAACTTAATAATCGCTAGATTTTTACCTTATCTTCTCGGATGTAAGGTACGAACCTTAATAGTTCCAGGAATTTATTTATATGGTCTTCCATTGTCATCTGTCCAAGCCTTAGTTCGTAAAATTCTTTTGTTTTCCTTTCATAGTAGCTTTAAGAAAGGTACTATTTCTTGAAATAATTCATAAAGTCAGACCATTCCAACTGTTTCTCCTTTAGGCCCTTGGCCAATTTCAGGTCTTTCCACCAAATGCTGGCCTTCCCTTTCAGATTGTAGATGGCCATTCTGACCTTCATATTACTGGAGTAGTTGTAGATCTGGAAGTATTTCTTGATGTCCAACAAACATGCCTCAGCTTCTTCTCTTATCTTGGATTCTCCATTGAAGGTAGCTGGTTTGATCTTTTTGAATTCTCCTTCAAGGTGGTCTACTTGTTTCCTTTTTCTATCTATTTTAGTTTTGTCTTCAGCTGAAGGTGTTCCTTCAGATGAGTTGTCTCCTTTTTCTGTTTCCGGTCCTGAGTTCTTGGAATCTCTCTTGCTAACTTCTTCATCATTATTATCATCCTTTGGGATTTTCTTGGTCACTATACTGCGTAGTAGGACTTCATTTATATCTTGTTGTTCCTTCTATGCTTTCTTTAGTTTCTCATTATCGACTTTGAAAACCTGTAGTTCAACAATAAGATTCCTCATTGTTTCCAACACTTCCGTGGGTGAGCTTCCATCGTTGTTCTGTCTTGGATTTCCAGGAGGTCTCTGCTTTGGATTTCCCTCCATCTTGATTTCTGCATCGTCCTGAGATGCCATAATTATCACAATATAGAAAGGGATTTATGTTTGTAACAACAATGTTTATTAGTTTTTCATAAATCGAAACATATGCTTAAGTGACTAATGTGGCCCTGTTCAGGTCCAGTGTTGTAACTTTCGCTCTGATACCATGTGTAATATACCTCAATTTCGTCATAAAAAAAAAAATTCTTCTAAGGTACATTAAAGCTCTAAAACTGTAATACATACTCATAATTAGGGAAATATCCATTTAATTTTTATTGTGAAACTTTGATACCTAAAGTATTCACCCTCCCGTTCCTCATATAACAGACTCAACATCCAGAGTTTTCCTTTCAACTTTTGTTTAAGTCCTACTAGCTTTTACAAGGGGATTAAAAGTTTATCCTTTGGAAGAAAGGAAATACATGACCCTAGGATTTGGGGCCCTAGATTCTTTGTAAAACATGGATGTGCAACTTTAGACTCCAAAACCCAGGAATAATACTCTGTACACATAGTAAGGATGTCAGATTCTAAATGTTTCTTCGTTGCACTTAACTATTTGGCTTTCCCTAGGTAAATATGACTTCGATGACTCCCTTGGTAACTACTTGTAGACAAAGAGTATTTTCTTCACACGTAGCCTAAGTTCTAGTTAATAACAAAACTCTAAGCAGATAGTTGGTTAATCTTTCCAGGTTTAGACACAGTGTAACTACCAGTACTAACTTGTCTAGAAGTAATCAAAGGATTGATATTTCTGAATGTAGGGTTTCGAGGAGGCTCACCCTTGTCTTCATGAAATAAATTAAATGGCAGGAGGTTGATAGTCAGGAGTTAATATCTGACTCGCCATTAATGGATGTGGATGAAGGATGAGAGCCGACTCTATACCCTCATCCAATACAAACACACCAAGTCGCTCATATCACATGGCGCATTCTCGGTTGTACTCTTCGCATTCAATAAGCATGGGGTTCAGGATTTAGGGTAACTATAGTTGTATGAGGTCATTCTGAACAAACTCGCTCTAAAAGAAAACACCTTACACCTTCCTGGTGCTTCTGAACTGCTCTCGGTGTGAGGAGAATGGTGGAAAGGAGCGCCCCTCAATATTACTCCTCCTATTGGTAAGCATATAATTCTAAGACTGAAATCCTTAATCAAACGCTCTGCAAGGTCACTTTGTCTTATTGTTATTTATAACTCTTGTTCATGAATTCGCGTAGGTAGCATTTTTCATTTTAGTTCTGTAATCACTGGTTTAAGTACTAGATTTCTCTCTAGCATACATCGCGCCTTGCTATAACCATGGATCTGGAGTTTATTAGGTTAGGGTTTCATATGTGCCCATTGCTATTCTTAATCCCCAACATGTGAGTCACTCGGGCACGCTTTGAAAGTCGTCACTAACCTCGTTGGGCATCTGGTAAGAAGGTTATTCTCGAGTTCTCGGTTGTCCGATTCTTTGACGAAAATGTTTGACTATGCACTTACAGTTTGGGGACCATTTATAAAAAGGGTTGGTATTCAGTCTAAATCTTAAGACAAATATTGTACTTTGTGAAACATACAAAGGGCGATTGGGGTTTATGTCGTTCTTTCTCCTCCTCTTACAAATCTGAATACATTTCAAAAGGGGTAAACGTGACTGGGATTTTCGTCACTATATTGTGTTTGTATCTAAGCTAAATTACAGAGTCGAAACAGATTTTAGTGATAATGGTTATTGGCCCACAAGATCTCATCTTTACATTTACTTTGATTTAAAGGTTGGTTTATACCTGTCGTATGACCTATAGATATATGTTCAACATTCGAATAAACAACCTTTAAAATTTTCTTCTTGTTATTTAGTGGTCTGTAAAGCTAATGGTGGGCCTTTCTGATTTTCTTTGTGAGGGTACCCACCAGGGAGATTTTGGTCCCCTCCCCCCTTCTCGGCCTGGGAGGCACATGGTTCATTGGAGTGGTGAAGGATGTTGAACCCCTCCAACTACAAATGAGTATTACTTCGGCTATTTTTTTTTTTAATATTAACTTAAATCTTCCATCTCTATTGATCAAGACTAAAAATATGTCTTTTGCAATGTACATGGTTTCGGTCGCACGAAGGTATGAAGTGAAAATTCGCTCACCCACGCCAAAGATATTCAGGTTTTGTTCTACCCTTCCAAGAAGCTTAGGCGTTCAGGGTAGATTGTGGTAGAGATTGTTCATTTTTATAACTCTGTAAAAATGTTTCCAAGATCCAATATGAGAGTTGACTGTAAAACTAAAGGGTCTGACTGAATGGTTTAGTCGGGTTTTCTTTTACCGACCCCTATCTCAACTTTTGGAAAGGAAAAATACGATCTAAATTTTCTTTTTATATTGGAATTCCTGATAGTTTATATTATTTTATTCCTATAACTTTATCTTTAAATTTAACAACGTATGCCTTCGGCAAACTAAGAGTACTGGGTGTGAAATCCTTTCACATTTACCGAGGTAATATTCAATCTGAGTTTGCAATTAGTTTGGCAGTCTACTTGATATATTCCGAGATGTATTCAATCTGTTCCTAAATTTCCTTACTTCCGTATATACGAATTGTTTGAATTTATATTACTTATGTTCATAGAGGGTTTGATTGGATCTATACATTAAGTAATTATACAGGCTTGAATTTGTTTATATATAACAAAAGGGATTGAGAATTCCTGACTCTGTACACTACATATGGATTATTTCTTTATACAAATTGTCATCATATATAAATCTGTTGGCCCTACTTTGGTTGTTCGGTGTGGTATGGTATATCCGTTAGGTTTTTCATCTAAAATTCTTGAAATATGTACAACTCTTTATAATTTTACAAGGTCCTTCTAAACAATCCACGATAACGCTTGATAATAAGGAAAAGGAATATGTATATAAAAAATGTTCCCTATAGTTCCTACCATTTTGTAAATGTTCCTGTTATCGTAATTGCATGTTTGCTGGAAATGATTACTTATAGAAAGTAGGACAGGTATGTACATGTGTAAGTATAAACTTAGAATTTCTGCTATCGACATTGAGTCTGAATTCTTCTTCTATCGTGTTCATGCCAAGTGCCAACCAAGCAAATAGACCTACTTATATACATATATATCTATAAGAGATACATCCAGGTATATATATAGTAATAACCTAGTCTATAGAATAAATTCTAGAATTGGCCACATGCATTCTTCATGTATCACAAGTAAGGAAAAGGAACTTCATTATTCATTCTGTGATTTAAGTCGACAAAATTATTCATTGCTAAGTCTGATGACATTTTGTAATTTTTATGCTTCACAAGAGCGAACATAATTCATCCATAATATTATTCCAAACTAAATGACAGATACATTCCAATAAACCAATTTAGTCATTCTAAACAGAGAAGGATATAGAATGCATATCTAGATCGCTTCGCGGGGAGACAAAGGGAACAACCATGTTCCTCCCAACTGTAGGGCAGGGAAGTCAAATTCACTTGCCCAATCCACCCCCTAGCTTGACCATGAATCCATGAGGGCTAACTCGAAAAACTCCTCCTCAACAATGTATTTCAGTTTTTGTAGACTCCTCTTGCCTCACACTCAATCAGTAGTGTTCATAATAGCAATAAAAAAAGCTAATAATAGTCTCTTTCCTGCATACTTGGTAGCGTCCTGGCTCCTCACATATACTATTTAACACAATGATCCTTTTGCCTAGGTCTTTCTTTACCCCTTGGGAATTTTTGTAGCTTTCTAAATCCATCATTTCTAGGGGCTGCCAATGGCCAAATATCTAATTTCCCACTTGTAATAATCATTCCAGAGGTAGTTCCAACATGTTCCCCACTCATGGAGTCATGGTCAACTGATTTTAACATGGTTGTTCCATTTGTCCTCCTGCAATCAATATAAAATATTATGTTTTCATACAAGTGTCAAGTCAAATAGTTATTTGGGTCAAATCAGGTCTCTACCCAACAGTCATAATAATTTAATTACAATTATCAAATTCGAAATTCGAAATTTCCATAAATGGAAATTTTTTTCCAAATTCGAATTTACTAAAAACGAAATAATTTCCAATGAATTTTAAATTACAAAAATACTTTATTTTTGGGGATGTCACACTCTCAACCAAGAGCACACACAATTACTCCTTCATTTTGACAAGGAGTTCTTGAGCCATGCAAAGACTAGGTCACAATTGCAATAAGAATCAAGTGTGCAACAAGAAATGGAAACTACCCAAAAAAACCTCTAGCAAATGCATCTTGCCGAGGTTAGTGCGCACACATAAATTAAGGCACAACACAAAGCCCTTCCATCCCATCACACCGAAGTATTCACTGCACTGGACAAGGCTTACTTACAGGTTTGTCAGAATGAGCAAGTCCAACCAGAGATCCCAACACCACATAAACTTGGAGTGGTTACTGAGTATATTCAACACTTGGAATATCTTAACAAAGAATTTCGCACACATATTCAAGAGTTAACACCGACAGAGACAAAATTACACAAAAATATTGCAACAACAGAGTTTGTTTTTTGGGACGGGAAGAGTAGATTGAAATACTTTTTTGGGGTGGTGGATCATAGCTTCACCTTATGGACCCATTTACAAACCACCCTCAAGTTAATTGGTATACATGATCAAGTTTGCACTGCTAAGGCTGAGGTCACATAGTAGAAGAGTAGCCTGCCCTCCCCCCCTCCGGGATAGTGCACCACTGCAATGGAATCCATTGCGTCCAAGAAAAAATAAACTACTGCAACCCGGGCTGAGTAGAAAATAATATCATAACTCATCACTAGTGCGGCCAATAAGGCCTTAGTATTTTATATTGAGTTGACCCACAAGCAGGTTGCTTCCGACCCCTTGATCGAGAAACTAGAAACAATGGATTTGGCAGCTCCTTAGATCATAAGATTTGATGCCGATGTAACTATTCAACTCAGCTAAGACCTTTAGGGCCACCTCAACGAGCCTAATCACTAGTTCAAGGAGTTCGTCCAAGAACTCCTATAGATAGTTCCGATGTAGTTTCCTCCATCACATCATTCACTCCATTAGGAATTTGGCTTGAGGATGAGCCAATTAATAGTGGTGGGGGCATGTTGGCACCCAAAGTGTTGGGTAAATATCACACATGTGCACAAATGAATTTATGTGCGCCTATTCCAATTTTCTATACACTCAAGCAGTTGCATGAAGGGTAAAAGGAAGTGCGTGCACCATAAATTTTTTTGTTATTGTGCACGAGTCCTAGTTTTGCCAATGTGCACCGCTGTGCATTTTGTGATGGTCACCATAAAACAAGAAAACAATGCATGCACACCGGAATCAAGAAAATAATCTGCAATAAATATCCCTGGATAATTACTGTAAGTAACATGAGGGAAAATAATATTCAATAAATCTCCATGGATGATTACTATAAGCAACATGGTGGAGAAAAAGGAAGATGAGCTAGCAAGGTACTAAATATTTCCACGATTCCAAAAATGATAAATGGAATGCATGATGGTGGCAGAAGCATGCAGGACTGGTAGTTAGAGGAACAAGTGGGGTAGAACTTAAAGAGACATCGTGCTAAAGATGAGAAGCAGATAAAGGGAGGAATGACAAAAAAAAGAGAGTTAGCTTGTTATTCTATGGATTGCTACTTTGATAGTCATATTGATGCTATTGAGTTCACTCTGAGACTACGATTTGTAATGTCTCGAGTTTTAAGTCCAAGTCTATCATGTCTGTGGAGTCCAATTGAAAGTGCATGGTGCTAAGTAATGTAATGTTGGGAAGACTCTATAAGAGCATAGAGATTTGTTGTTTTCAATGAAAGATCTTCTTAGTGTATGTATTTGAATGATTGAATAATGATGATAATAAATATTTAATGATCCTGGACCTTGATGTGTCAATTATGTGTCTGATTGAGTGTGTTTGTCCCCTTATGCAATGTTAATTGTTAAGTGATCTGCAATGAATAACATAAATGGAACCCATATTGGGTCCTGGTGCAATTAAGTTATTCATTGACCAACACAATACCAGATGGTCTCTGTGATCCTCATGGCATCTCGGGTGAGACCTTCTTCAATATTGGCTAAGGATTGATATATCGATGCCTTAGTGTTTTTGTTGGCCAACTCTGGATGAAATCTGGGTCTTTAACCCTAGCGTTAAGAAAGACACATGCAAGTGTGAAACGACCTAACTATATTTATATATAGAAAATCTTAAAAGATGTCATGAAATAATTTGAACCGGCTCTATTTTATTCCTTTCATCCTAATTTGTAAGGGATAATTTTTTTAAAAGAGGGATTAGTTGATAAGGTTATATATACGGGTAATGGTTATTAAGATTCACTCTTAAAATAAATGTGACATTAAAAAAATTACTATATCATAATAATAAATATAATATTTAATTTAATTAAATTTTCATTTTATTTATATTTATAAAATATAAAATATAATATTTAATTTGATTTTCATTATATTTATATTTATAAAATATTGTTTTCAAATAATTTTAAAACATACAATATTTTGAAATGTTTATATTAATAGTAATAATATGTTGTTTAGTTTATTTATCATCTAATTTGTGTTTAAAAATTACTGGTTTAATTTGAGTTTTCATTTTTTCCATATAAGCTATTTAATATTTCGAAAGATTTACTACGACCATAGTAAGTATGTTATTCAACTATTTTTTTTTTAATATCGATTTGAGTTTTTTCTAATATGATTCAAGTTTTTTATTTGATGATGATGATGACAATTAACGTCCATTAAGACCGAATTGGTCTATCGGACCTTAAGAGGGTAAGTGATTACGTGCGATTCTTTAGAATTTTGTTTCTGTGCTTGAAAAGCATTAAGAGAAGCTTTCCAAGATCACCATACTTTTGTTGAGTTAAGAGGTTAGAAACGTTGGTAGTGTGACAAGTATTTTGAAAATGAGATCTGATATGGCTATAGGCTGGACAATCTAAGAGAAAGTGTTTTTCATCTTCAACCTTCTTAGTGTCACAAAGGTGACACACTCTTTCATCCCATGGCGTTTTAGGAATTAACCAATGCCCAGTTCACTATGGAGCTTGTGAGAATTTGTTTTTATCTTAGCAATGCTTATTTTTTTCTTTGCACTTGTTAAAACAGATAGATAATTTTGATCTTCTAGATTAGGATTGATTACATCCTTATAATACCTTAATTATCTTTTTTCCTCTAACTCTTTATCACACCACATTTTCTCCTTAAATTTTGATTTGACGTTATTTTAATAGTATCTTTATTCTACAAAATGGTGTCTTCCATGATTCCCTAATAGCTTAACCAAGACCGGGCATATTTATGCCATCCTCGTTTGAGTCGATGGTGGTTATGACTACATTTTGAAGCAATTTTAGGAAGCCTCTTGTCTTCCATGTTGTTTAACTTATTCTTATACACTAGGTATCTAGTCATATCCATGCTCTCAATGGGGGGGGGGGATGCTTGTTTCTAAGAGGAGGATGAGATAGGGCGTATTTCCTTTGATTTTGAGATTATAAGCTATAAAATTCTTTTGTATTTTCTCTATCTTTCTCTAGGATTCACGAGAGATACTACAAC
Organism: Picea engelmannii; assembly: GCA_009831015.1. NCBI lineage: Eukaryota > Viridiplantae > Streptophyta > Pinopsida > Pinales > Pinaceae > Picea > Picea engelmannii. The sequence continues at coordinate 94,092 of ML789804.1, forward strand.
CCCAAACTTCACATCCATAAAGAATAACATGTGTAAAAAGAGTCTCAAAGAGGAGTTTCTTCTTATCCCAAGTCCAAAGATCAGCTGACTTACAATTGTTTTCAAGCCCATAATAATCTTTCCATCCCCCAATAATCCTTTTCTCAATGCTATAATTCCAATTGAGCTTGTGGTGAATATCAATTACAAGATATTTGTATGAAGTCACTTCCTCCAAGTTGTTGTTGTCATATACGAAGGTATCATAAGGGATCTTATTGGATTTAATAATCATGACCTTAGTCTTATCAATATTAACAATCATACCCATATTGGAGCAAAACTCCATGAGGTTTCTTAGTTGGTTTTCAATATCATGGGGACTCCTTTCCATAAGAATGATATCATCGGCATAAAGAAGAATATCGATGAATATACGAGTGAGAATAGGGCCGACACAACCTGCTTTTTCCAAGCAATCTTCTAACTTGTCAATGTATATGCCAAAAAGGGTAGCTGACAAGGGAAAACCTTGTTTGACTCCAATATTGCATTTAATCTTTTTTGACCAGCCCTCCATGTTTTTAAACTTAACAATAATGTTCTCATACATCCTTATTGCAACATCCCTCAACTCGAGAGGCACTTTTATCTCTTCCAACCTATTCCAAAGGTTTTTCCTAGGAACCATGTCAAAAACTTTTCTAAAGTCAACAAAACAACAACAAAATATTGGTTTTAGTATTGTGGAAATCCTCTGCAATGATACTAAAGGTAACAAGATGGTCCATAGTTGAATGATATCTCCTAAACCCAACCTGGCCTTTAGCTCTTTTACTGTGAGTTTCTAGCCAAAGGCTAATCTTCTTTTCCAAAATAATTACATAAATCTTGGCTAAAATCGAGCTAATCATAATGGTCCTATACTTAGAGGGAATGTTTCTATCCCCATTTTTAAAAATAGGAACAATGAGGCTTTGTGTCCAGGGTTTAGGGAATCCATGTTTGACTGCTAAATTGAAGAGCTTGTGTATGTGAGGGATAAGGATTCACCCTCCTATTTTAAAAATTTCATCTTGGTAGCCTTCAATTTCCTTAGCTCTCCCATTTGCAAGACACTTAACCCCGAACTCTATGTCATCTAAAGAAAAACCTTATTCCTTTGTAGGGACAATAGGAATGGTGTCCATGGCATTAGGGAACTCGTAAATACTTTTAAGGTAGGAATTATAGTCCCTTAAGGGAATCCTATTATTTTCTTTAGTATTGCGTTTTAGAATTTGGCTCCAAAACTTCTTAGGATCCAACTTATATAGTTGTGAAAGTTGTTCTTACCTTTTATTAATATAGTACCTTTTTTTTCTTTTAATTAGGGCTTTGTAAGTATTGATCTTATCGAGTTTTAAAGACTCATTAGAAGCATCCCTAATGGATTTCCTAGAAATTTTATATTGTTTATCATACCAAGGGTTGGTCGTTCTATTATTCTTTTTATAGGACACCTCGAAAGAGAATTTGTTAATAAAAGTGGAAAGGGTAGTTGTAAAATTATGATAGAGTTCTTCAATGTTGTCCTTATAAGTTAGGAGATTTAATTTACTATTTAAATCCTTTAAGAAAATGTCAACTTTACTTTTGTCAAAGCACATATTCCTTTGATTATTAGAATTGTCTTCAATGATGCTTCTATGCATGGAAAAGTTTAGAGTTAGGGTTAAAGGTTTATGATCAGAGTCAGGATCATGGTCATTTAAAAGGTGAAAAGTTTCTATTTGGTTGGAAATGGGGATATAAGATATCACATAATATACAACACTACTACCTAGCCCATGAATACAAGCCACCTGGTTGGATTTTGGCCACTTCATCACTCCATTGCAAATTATTAGGTCTTGAGAGCTACAGAGCTTGACCAACTCAGTACCAAACAAATCATCAATTAGGTCTTCAGAGCTTCTTTTGTAGTTGTTAGATAAAACAAGGTCCTCATCTAGCCATAAATGATTATGTTTGGAGTCATTACTTAAAAGAGTAGCTTGTTTAGTTGCAGTCCTAGCATTAAAGTCTCCTAGCAGGAGGATATTACCTTCATTTTTCAAACTATAAATACCTTGTTCCAAATTATTATAGGGACAATTTTTATATACATTGTTTTTCTTATAAAAAGTATAATTAATAGGTCCAAAATAGAAAATTGCTATATACATCTTCTTAGCATTGGTGTTTGAAATTTCTATCCAAATGTACTGATTGAGAGGGTCAATCTTATGAAGTTGAATGTGAGGATAAATGCTCTTTCTAATATAACAAGCTATTCCTCCTATCCCTTTACGATGGGATTTTTTGTTCCATGCCGACCATAAGGCAAATCCTTATATGTTAGGGACCTTAGACTCCTCATGCTCCCAAGTTTCAACTAGACAGATAATATCAATATCACTCGGGATCCAACTTATCATAGGACCTTTGTTCCATGGAAAGCCATGACAGTTCCAAAAAGGGATTCTGAGTGTCCCAAATTCCTATTTATTATTATCCTTCTGGTCTCTATCCCTAACAATAGCTTTTCAATTTCTAATTATTTCCCATTTTCCTTCTTTCCTGGCTTATTTTACCTTTTGAACTTCCTTCCTTAATTCAGCTTGGTCTTCAGGAATGATGTCTTCATTTATAAATATTCCCGACCCTTTTAAGCTCAGAGATTTACTAAGTATGCTATATTTATGGTCATTAAAACTTACTTTGACACGGATCAACCTATCTTTGTGATCAATTATTCTTCCTAGCCTCTTTGTTTCTATAAGGTAAGTTGTATCATTTGTGTTTTATTATTTAATTATTCTTTTACTATTTCTAGCGTATCCTCCTCTTGTTGTTCTTTTATACCAAAAATTATGAGGTTCAAGGCTCTTTTGTTACGCTCATGGTCCAGTTCGATTAGCTTATTCATTTCCTCTTTGATGGGTTTGATATCCAATTTGTTTTCCATATTATTGAGGGTCAAATTGTTGGTTAGTTTTTCTTCTAGCTCTTTAATCCTATCTCTCAAGTTGTGATTTTCTTCAACCCCTCCTTCTTGGGTTGATTGTTTATTTTTTTCCATTTCTTGAATCCTATCCTTCATTGTTGCAATTCACTCTTGAACCCTAAGAATCTATCCTCTATTTGAGTTTGAATGGTATCTTTAATTGTTTTATCAATCATTGCCTCTAGCTCTATTTGGAGTTTTAAGTCTCTTTCTTCACTCCTTTTTTCTAATGTTTCTAACTCTATTTGGATTTTGGAATCTCTCTCTTCTCTTATTTTTTCTATTGATTCCATATAATCGTAAAGGACCTCTAGGGTGATTTTGGGGGGCATGCCCCTATTAGGTGAGTTTTTGGAATAGGTGGTGGAGTGCTCATATTGAAAAGAAGATAAAAAAAATGTAGCAATTATTATTTTGGATTGACTTTATCTCTCAAATCAACTTTTACTTATGAAACTTAAAATAAAAAATAAATAAAAAATATTTAAATCTCTTTAAGTTAATAGATAATAAATATATTTTAAATTAAAATTGAATAAAGTAAAAAGTGACTCACCTCATTTCACATGTCCAATTGCTCAACTGGTTGAAGAAGCCAAAAATAATTTTCGAAAACAACACAATTATTCCCGTTCAAAACCACAGAGAAATATTATTCCCTTTCAAAACGGGGATATCATTTTTCTATTTTAATAGAATTTTTTTGTGATAATATTTTTACATATTTTTATAAAAAATTAATAAAAATATTGATTGTTTAGAAAACTTTACTTATTTTATTGTATATTGTATTAATAAAATTTAAAACATCTTAATATAATAAATTGTATAAAATATATTAAATGAGTAAAATAAAGGATGAAAGACATTTTTTCCAATTGAACATGGTAACAAATATAATCCCTCTTATATTTTTTCATAAATCTCAAAATATTTGTTTAAATTTTAGAATTATATTAATAGTGATATTAAAGTGTTCACATGGAAACAAAAGATAAAAAAATTATGCAATGTTTAAAAAATTAAATTTTCATTATTAAAATAAACATTTTTATTTTCAATTTAAAATTTATGATAAATCAAATTAATTTAATTCATCTTACTCATCAAAATTGTAATTAAAAAAAAAAACATAAATTTCTAAAATATATAAAATAAATATTATACTTAATATTAAAAATATTGCACCATAAAAAAAATAAACAATATAGAGCATAACATTTAAAAAAAAAAAAATTATAAATATGTCAATATCACCATTTAGATAAGTCAATATGACTAGTGAGACAAGTCAATGCCACCAATTTAAT
>ML789804.1:133935-163252 GCA_009831015.1 Picea engelmannii
GAGGTTTTCCCTCTTTCCTTGTTTATTTCAGTGTATCTATTGTATTTGGGTACCTAACATGGCCTCATTTTCGGGACTCATTCTTTATTTTCACCATAGTGATGTTCAAGGGGGGTGTTGGAGTTACTTCACACACACCTAGGATTTTTTTCCTAAGGTTTTCCCTATGTTTATTAGTCATTATTCAGTCTCCTATATTTTAGGGAGAATATTCCTCTAGGAGAATATTCTCTTCCATTCACACTTCAGTTTGATCAGTTGAGTGGAGTCTAGATGCCAAATTGGGATTATCACCATGCAACATTGGGATCATCACCAACTAATGCGCATTGTTCTTGGGATCATCACCAGACTAGTGCATTACTCATGATTACCAGATCTCTTCCTCATTTCATTATGTTTCAGTCAGTTAACTGAAGATTTATAGACTAGTTAACTCATCTAGGTGGAAGTTCACTCCCGTAACTGCCTGAGAGACTAGACTAGGTGGCAGTTTACTCTCGTAATTGTTGGTGTGTGTCAATATCGCTTTAGACCACCACTATTGTGCATTGGATTCTCCTCCAGTGTGAATTGGTTGAGTTATACGAAGTATATCATGTGTAAATTATCATTCATTCATTTGGTTAATGATAATTCTTCTGTTTTTTCTCTCCTGCTTCTCTTTTCTCATATTTTCTCTGCAATTGTGTATGCCAATTCTTATCTAGATCTATTCTCTGCAGGTTCAACGCATTTACAAATCAAAACATCCAAAGAAAATAATTTTTTCCTCGCAAACTAAAAATCGAACTAAAAGCTACTGACATTTTATAATTATGTGCTTACTAGTGAGTTACGATCATCCTTTCATCCCAATTTGAAAGATATAGGATTTTAAAGAAGGAACTTTTATAGATCCTACTCAATGAAATTGGCTATATATTAAAATAATTTTCAATGAAAAGGATATGGTATTAAAATATTTTTTAATGATGATGACGATGATGGTTAATATCCACTGAGATCAAAATTGGTATATCAAACCTTTAGAAAATCAAGAGATTACTTGGATTTCTTTAAAATTGCATTTTGATGCTTGAAAAGCATTAAGAGAAGTGTTTCAATACAACTAAAGATTTGGTGCCTTAGATGGTTAGGAAGGTTGGTATTGTGAAAAATATTTTGAAATTGAGATCTAATTTGGATATACACGAGGCATTCTGGGGGAAGGAGATTTCCATTTTCAAACCTCTTGGTGTCGTAAAGGTGACATATTATTTCTTTCCATGGTGTTTTGGGGATTTCCCAATGCCCAATTTCACTATGCAGCTGATGTGAATTAGTTCTTATTTTAGCAATGTTGACTCTCTTTTTTACACTATTCAAAATAGGGAGATACTTTTGATATTCAAGGTTTGGGTTAACCACCTTCTTATAATATCTTAATTTTCTTTTATCCTCTAATTCTTTATCACAACATAGATTCTCCTTAAGTTTAGCGTGTACAATATTTTTAATATCATCGATATTATGGAGAATAACTTCTTCTTTTATTCCCCAAAGATTTAGCCAAGACCTGACATCATTATTCCATCCCCGTTTGAGTCATTGGTGATTTTGACTAGAGTATGAAGAAATTTTTAGGAGCCTCTTGTTATCCATGTTGTTTGTCTTGTTCTTGTACATTAATTACCTAATAATATTTATTTTCTCAATGGGAGAAAGGATCGCTTCGGTGAGGAGGATAGGATAGGGTGCATTACCCTTAATTTTGAGATTATGAGTTATAAATTCTTTTGTATTTTATCTATATTTATCCAGGATTCTTGAGAGATACCTCATCCCCAAACTTCACATCCATATAATATAATAGGAGAGACAAGAGTCTCAAAGAGGATATTTTTCTTATCCAATTACCAAAGGTTTTCTAATTTACAATTATTTCCAAGCCCTTAATAACATTTCCACCCTCCATTTATCCTTTTCTCAATGCTATAGTTCCAATTGAGCTTGTGATGAATATCAGTTCCAAGATACTTGTACGAAGGAACTTCCTCCAAGATATTGTTGTCATATAAAAAATTATCGTAGGTGATCTTGTTGGATTTAATGATCATAACCTTTGTTTTTTCAGTGTTCATAGTCATACATGTACTAGAGAAGAAGTCCCCAAGGATTTTAAGCTGCTTAGTAAGGTCATAGGGATTCCTTTCCATAAGAACAATATCGATATAATGGAGAAGAAGGATGATTACTATACTATCAAGAGTTAGTCTAACACAACTTGCGGCTTCAAATCAATCTTCTAACTTGTCAATGTAAATGGAAAAAAGGGTATGGGATAGGGGACAACCTTTATTGACTCCTATTTTGCAATGAATTTCTTCTAGCCAACCCTCGATTCACCTAAACTTGGAAATAATGTTCTGATACAACCTTATTGTAGCAACTCTTAGCCCGAAGGGAACTTTTATCTCTTCTAACCTATTGTAAAGGTTGGTCCTAGGAATAGCGTCAAAATCTTTCATAAATTCAACAAAAAAAAGGATATTGTTTATTGTTGTGAAACTCCTCTAAAATTATCCTAAGAATGATAAGTGTGGTCCATATTTGAATGATAACCTCTAAAAATGGCCTGACATTATGTCTTTTTCCTTGGCTTTCTATCCATATGCTTATCTTCTTTTATAAAATACTTCCATATAGCTTGGATAAAATGGGGATAATCATAATGGTCGTATAATTAGAGGGATTTATTTTATCCCCAATTTTAAAAATAGTTACAATGATGCTTTGAGTCCAAGGTTTAGGGAAGCCTTGCTTGTCTGCTAAATTGAAGATCTTGTGTATGTGAGGGATCAAAATAATCCCTCCAATTTTTAATATTTTAGCTTGGTATCCCTCAATGTCCATATCTTCTTATTTTCAAGTGATCCAGGTGGATATTGGTGGCCACCCACCTTTTCCAACTGGCTCAAAACAGTTTTATGGAAATTTTGGTAATTTACTATTTTTAGCAGTTTTTAACTTCCGGGGCCATTTTGAGGGTCTAAATGAAGGTTTTTCAGGATAGAGATTCTAAATGATAGCCAAAGGATCTGATTGAGCCCCCAAAATTAATCTCCTTGATGATACTATTCCAACGAGCTATCGTGCGCCCCAAACAAAGATCATATGCCAAAGTTACACCCACGAGAATTTGATACACCAAACTACCCAAAATGGGGTCCACAAAACTGTTAGATTTTCATCTTTCAGGGTTAGGGTTTTGGATTTTCTTTAGGATAAAAATTCCTTTGGAGCCTCATTGTAAAATCATCTTCTTGTGAATGCTAGTAGCAGACACATCTCTTCTCAGAGATAAGTTGCCACCATTCTAGCGAGTCTTTCACTCTATATTTTTATAGCCTTTGTACATTTTCTCTCATTAATAGAAAATTGTGTATTAATGTATCCCTATGTTTATGGTTTCATCTCTGATACATTTATGTTATATTATTGGATATCTAAGGTATCTCTTTACATTGATTTATTATATCTCTGCTCTCATTTCATGTCGAAAATAATCTGTATAAGTGGTATCAAAGCAGGCTGCTCTTGATCGTTTTCCAGTGCATGTCCCCGACGAGGTCCAAGTATATAAAGTTGGGTCTCAAGCTTGTCTCTCTTGAGGAAAATTTCTCTCACATGCCGAAAAAATCCTCCATGGCGGAAGAAGATAGAAACGACAAAGCAGATGATTCTATTAATCTGTTACTTGAGCAAGCTCTCATGCGATAGAGGGACAAAATGATGGAGAATTTTTCCCACATCCTTTAATGCATGTCGATAACAACAGGAACATATTCATCAAGAAACCACTTTGGAGGCACCTCTCCTTTCAAGGTACACTTTAATTTTTATATTCCCATATTTGAAGGATAGATAGATGCAGATTCCCTAGAAAAATGGTTAAATCTGCTAGAAGGTTATTTCTCTGTTCATAATTTCTCCGACAGGAAAAATATCACCTTTTCACTCCTTAAGGCTCTCCCCCATGTCAAAAATTGGTGGGAAACTTATTGGGAGAAAAGTTACATATAAGAGTCTAGAATATATGTGGTTGAGCCCACTTGGGATTTTTCTGTGGATGCGATAAAGGAACAATATTACCCTGTTGGAAACTATGAGGACCGATACATGAGAAGGACCACACTGCGGCAAGAGAGGGGTGAAGCAATTTTAGCTTTCACCAATACCTTCCATACCTTGCGCACCAAGTAAGGTATCAAAGAATCCAAACGACATTTGGTTTTGAATTACCGTGGGGCTCTACACAGATACATCCAAATTGAAATGGATTTTCTGGACATCTCATCACTCAGTGTTGCTTATCAATATTCTTTTAAAATCGAGAAAAAATTTAAGAATTAGAACAAATAGGAGTTCGGGTCTACAAATCCACAACAACCAAAGTATGATAAAGACGTTCCTAACAAAGAGTCTCTCGAAAACCAATCCAAGACATAGGAAAAGAAGGGTCATGGAAAGATGAAGAAGGACACTAGAAAATGATGTGATTTCCACAAAATCCCATGGCACAACACCGATGAATGTCGCTCAAAAAATTCATTGGTGGATGAGATAAAAGACAAGGAGATGAACAATGATTTAGAATTTGATTTTGAAAATACTGATAGAAGACAGATCATCGACACGAACCCCACTGCTATTATTGCGACCACAGTAATTCAACCAGAAGAACCAACAGATTCTAAAGAGGGGGGGCACCTTTTTCATTCACAGATGTGGGTGAAGGGGATCCCACTGCATTTTATTGTTGATAGTGCAAGCCATAAGAACCCCATCTCAGCAGAGGTTGTCAACCAATTAGGATTATCGACAACACCACACCCACAACCATACAACATCATGTGGCTTCACCAGGGACGAGATCTTTGTGTCATCCAATGGTGTTGATTGTCATACAACATCCATCCCTTAAAGGATGAGGTATTATGTGATGTGTCACCCCCTGGATTTCTGTGATTTTCTCTTGGGCCAGCCATATATGTGGAAGAAACATGTTATTTATGAGTCTCAACCCTGTACATTCATTGTTACTCTAGGGGGTCATCTCTACAGGATACCAGAGGTAATTCTGAATATTGTACCACCTAAACAGTTCTGCAAGGTAGTATCTCATACTACACAATTGATCTTCTTCACAGTCTGTTCAAAGCATGCACAAAAGAATGCCACTGCAACCTCAGTCCAAGCACCTTATATCCAATAGAAGCAGGTCAAAAATATTGCAACAAAGTGTAAAAATTCCTTCTTCACAAAGGCATCTCATGTATTCAGACTGGTTAAAAAGGCCCAACCCTTCCAGCCATAGGTTCGTGACAACCTTCAACAAGCTAAGCAACACATCTTCTCCAACAAGGCGAGCAAATCATCAAGATGTAGATTCAACAAACGCTTTTCCCTCTCCCCTGGGAACTCAACACAATGGAGACCATTTCTTCCTAATGAGGGAGCATTGATCCAGGTGGATATCGGTGGCCACCCACCTTTTCCAACTGGCTCAAAACAATTTTATGGAAATTTTGGTAATTTACTATTTTTAGCAGTTTTTAACTTCCAGAGCCATTTTGAGGGCCTAAATGAAGGTTTTTAGGGATAGAGATTCTCAATGATATCTAAAGGCTCTGATTGAGTCCCCAAAATAAATATCCTCGATGATACCTTTCCAACGATCTATCGTGCGCCCCAAACGAAGATCGTATGCCAAAGTTACGCCCCTCGGAAGTTGATAAACCAAACTACCCAAAACGGGGTCCACAAAAATGTTGGTTTTTCATCTTTCAAGGTTAGGGTTTTGGATTTTATTTATGATAAAAATTCCTATGGAGCCTCATTGTAAAATCATATTCTTGTGAATGTGAGTAGCAGACACATCTCTTCTCAGAGATAAGTTGCCACCATTCTAGTGAGTCTTTCACTCTGTATTTTTGTAGTCTTTGTACATTTTCGCTCATTAATATAAAATTATGTATTATTGTATCCATGTGTTTATGGTTGCATCTATCATACATTTATGTTATATTATTGGATATCCGAGATATCTTTGTACATTGATTTTCCGCTCTCATTTTGTGTCAAAAATAATCCGGATCAACAAGTCTCTTAACCCCAAACTTTATGTCTTACATAGAAAAAACATAATCTTATGTAGAAACTATTTTTTCTAGAACATTATGATATTTGTAAAGATTTTTAAGGTAGGAATTCCAGTCTATCAGGGGAATCATAACATTTTCTTTAGTTTTATGAGTCAAAATTTTCCTTTGTATCTTTTAACCTTATCATATTTCAAAGATTCATTACAGACATCCCTAATGGGTTTTATATCAATTTTACACTTGTTATCATACCAAGGGTTGTAAATTTTGTTCTTCTTTTAACACCATACTTTGATACAGATTTTTTTATGGAGATAGAGAGGATTTTTGTAAAATTATTATATATGTATTCAATATTGTTTTTATATGATATGAGATTTAATTCATTGTTTAAGTCCTTTAAAAAGAGATCAACTTTATTTCTGTCAAAGAGCAGATGCCTTTGGTTACCCTAGTTATCTTCAAGGGGGTTTTTGTGCATGATAAAGTTTAGAGTTAGGGTTAAAGGTCTATTATCAGAGTTGGGCTCATGGTAATTTAAAAGGTCAAAATTTACTATTTGGTTGTAAACAAAGATATTTGATATCACATAGTCCACAATGCTACTATCCAACCCATGGATACAAGTCATCTAGTTAGATTTCGACCACTTAATTAGAACATTGAAAATGATTAGATCTTGAGAACTGCAAATCTTGATTATATCAGTACCATATAAATTCTCGGTCAAGTCTTCTGAATTTCTCTTGTATCTATTAGCTAAACTAAGATCCTCGACTAGAAACAAAGGATTAGGGTTGGAATTGTTTCTTAAGACAATACCTTGATTAGTTATAGTTCTATCATTAAAGTCTCCTAACAAGAGGATGCTACCTTCATTTGTCAAAATGTAAATATCTTGTTCTAAGATTTTATTGGGACAATTTTTATCTAGAATTTTTTTTTAATAAAAGGAAGAATTATTAGGCGCATAATAACAAATTGCTATATACATCATATTAGTATTGATATATGAAATCTCTACCCAAATGAATTGATTGAGAGGGTCCTTATCGTGAAGACAAATATGAGGGGAAATGTTTGTTCTTATATAACAAGATATGCCTCCAACCTCTCTATGGGAGGATTTCTCGTTCCATGTTGACCACAATATAAATCCTTCCATGTTAGGGACCTTATATTCCTCATGCTCGCAAGTTTAAACTAGGAATATAATAATAATTTCACTTGGGATCCAACTTAATATAGGCTCTTTGCTCCAAGGAAAGAACTAATAGTTCCAAGAAAGGATCTGAAGTGTCTAAAATTACTATTTATTTTTATCCTTTTGGTCTTTATTCCTAATAATTTCTTTTTGATTCCTAATTATTTTCCATTTTCCTTCCTTTCTGGCTTCCTTTACCTTTCAATCCTCCTTCCTTAAATTTTCTTAATCTTCTGGAATGACGTCTTCATTTATAAATATTCCAGAACTTTTAATCTTGGAGTTTTACTAATTATGTCATATTTATGGGAATTAGAGCTTACCATAACCCGAATCAACCTACCTTTATGTTCAATTATTTTACCCAACCTTTTTTCTTCTATAAGGCCAATTGCTTCAATTTGTGATTTAGTTTTTAATTCCTCCTTGACTATTTCTAACGTGTCCTCATCTTTTAGTTCTTATATACCAAAAATTATGAGGTTTAAGGCTTTTTTGTTACACCCATGGTCTAAATCTATGAGCTTATTCATTTCCTCTTTGATAGGTTTGATATCCAATTTGTGTTCCATGCTATTTAGGGCCAAATTGTTAATTATCATGTCTTCTATCTCTTTAATATTGTCCCAAGGATTTCTATTTTCATCCACCTCTTCTTCCTTTGTTGAATGTTCTTGTTCTTGGTTGTTTTTTTCTATTTCTTCTAATCTTGCCTCCATTTTTTGTAGTTGAGTCTCAAACCTTAATAATTTATTGTCCATACATATCTGAACATTATCTTCTAAGGACAAAGATTTGTTATCAAGAATTGCTATTAACTCACTTCGAATCATTTTTACTAATTCACTTTGAACTTTGGCTTCTCTCTCTTCTCTATGTTTTTCTATTGATTCTGTAGATTCACACAATTTTTTTTCTACTGATTGTATAGATTTGTGCAAACTATCTAGGGTTATGTTTTTAGACCTTTCTCTATTAGATTTATTTATCAATGCTGAATTAATCGTATTGAAAAGAAAAATAAATAAATAAGAAACTTATGCGCTTGATTCACATAAGGGTTTGAAGAGTCACATACATAATTACTATATATCATATTTACTGCAAACCAGACTCATTGTAGACCCAGAGATAAATATTCATGCAGTATCACCACAAAGATGATATTCACCAAAGTAGACATAATATTCACCACAAAGATATATTCACCGAATCAACTCATTGCAAAGATAATATTCACCACCATATGTATATATATTTATTCTCATAGGGATATGTTATTTGAGGGAGGTATCAGTGTCTAATTGATAAATTTGAGTTATACATGAACTTATATTAAATAGGTTTTGATTCTAGAGTGGATATGTTATTAAAATTGTTATTGTTATTTTAGTTTTTTATATTAAATTTTAAAATATTTAATATTTAAAAAAAAGATTACTACGATATTGAAAAAGAAGTCATCATTATGTGTGGATTGTGGATTTATTTCGTTGACATAGTTCAAGGTGATCTTCCCATTAGTGGAGAATGAGGTTAATATACTTATTGGAAACACATTTTTTAAATTTTAAAGCAAGATTAGAGAGGGGTTTGATTAGATAATAGGTGCCCAAAATGTTCAAGTCTATGGGGACTCTCTAGTGGTCAATAAATGGATAGAAGGTTCCTATACAAAAGAAGTTTTTTTTGCATTTCATCTATGAAGAAATTTTATCTTACAAGTCACATTTGCATATATTTTTTTCATCACATTTATAGAGAGAAATGTTTAGGTTGATTCATTATCTAAAGAAACCCTTTGGCAAATTGAATAAGAAGAGGATGGGCTGTCTTCCATTTACACTCATGAATATCTCTTTGAATTCCTTTGGGTTGAGGTATTTTTGACATTATACAACTATCATTTTTTTTGTGTGTTTTGAAACCTTTGTATTATAAATTCAAGACTATGATATTGGACTATTGTTAATCTAGAATTTTTATAATATTCAAAAACTTGTAGCAATTGGTAGGGTAGAATCTATACAAATTATTTCGGCATATTTTGGTGATGTCACTGCCTTGTCTAAGCTAGGGTTTTCTGTTAAACGAAGGTTTACTGTAAGATAGGTCTGAGAGAAACCATTTCTTATTAAAAATACTTCCCAGCTATCACCTATGGTTGATAAATGATGCATCAACAACATCTTAACCAATCCGCAATGGAATAGGTTTGATTCAACACCTTGTCGTTTATATCTTTTGAACATTTTATATAGACTTCTCAACAAATAAAATGGCATATCCAAATCTAAACCAATGAAATGCCTGAGTAAACAAATATGGTAGAGGAAGATCAATCCATATCGACCTTCGCATGTCACAAATTGCTTGAGAATTAACAACAAACTGTGCCATCTAGGTTTTACCAGGGAGATAGAAATACCTTTTACACAACTATTGATATTTCGGGATGTTATAAACAGACTCCAAGGGACTCCTTCAATTCGAGCATTTTTAAACCATTTTTCACCCTTTGATGGAAGTCCTATTTCCTTGCTCCCAAACTCCTCGGTCAATTCTAACTGTGTGTCCTTGATTTTATCTCTGCAACCATCGAAGCTCCGCATGAAAACTCTAGCCACATGAAGATGATAACTCTCAAATTTCTTAAGGAAAACATCCTAGCCATGGATTTTTAAGTCCTCAATCACATCGTCGTGAAAAAGTAAAGTCTGTCATCCATTCAGATCCAAGCACACAATAGGCATCATGACAAATGTAACCAGAATGCAACAGGGGTTACTCTGGATAGTTTTAGGCTCGAATCAGGTGAGCAAAAGAAACAATTCCGAATGGAGAGTGGAGTCATAAAAATAACATAGCTCATGTGTTATCATAACTCGAATAGTGGGAGTAAAAACCAGGGTTTTGATTGTAATATTTACCATCCCTTGTGATGAGAGCCAAATACACAGAGTACCGAAACCCTATGCATGTAATGAAAGGCTCATTATTATGTTAAGCCAACAAGGTGAGGTGAGGATGTCAGTACAATAGGTGGGTATTCATTTGTATGACTGTTGGTACGACCATTGAATTCGTGACAGGAGTATCAAAAATATCAAAGGCTCTTCACAAATAGAATAATATCAAACCATTGAAACAATAATCATATTAACACAAAAAGTGGGTCTAACAACCAATTTATAAGATTTGTGTTTCAATTTCATATGAAAGGTTTTTTGAATGATATACCCAAGGAAAAAAGTTATTAAAACAACAAGCCAAGTTTTATATTTAATTCATGCTTGCAGTCATGAATTAAAGATAAAACAATCAAAAATTGAAATAGTAAAAATTAATGAAGTAGGATTTAACCCGATCAGTCATAATAAAATCAGAAAAGTGTTTATATATGGGTTGATGGCAGATACAGAAAAATGCAAATTCTTTCAATCATGTCAAAATAAAAAACTATGTATTGCTGCCAACAATGGTGACGTACTGGGCGAAGCAGTTATCTCTGCATCACCGAAATTTCATGTTAGGATGAATAAAAAAAATGAAGATTTGAGAAATAATTGACAACAAATAAAGCATTCAGATCAAAACTCAAGAAATAACATAGTCCAGTATCAGATGTGTTTCTATCAAAAATGTAATTTGGTATCAAATCTAGATTATGAGAGAAACGATGTTTTAGGCAACCGCCTTCGATACTGTTGATAGGGAGATTGTTGTCAATAGGCATCCTTAGCCTCGACAGGGATTCCATTTAACCCACTCTAACACCATTATCCTATCCAAGAGTCATACATCCACAATAAAGAACATCTTTACTTTTGATCAACTCCAAAAGTACATACTTGATAATTTTCTTAAACCCGACATTACTTTGCTGCCAACAGGCCTGTTCAATACCCTGACGAAGTTGCCTTGGTATCATGCATGTATTTACCCACTGCCAACAGACTTTTTCAGTGTCTCGACGGGTTTGTAAACACTTCCCACACCTTGCAGTTCTTTCAACTCTCTAGAATTAATTTACAAATTTGTAGAAACTTTATGATATTCAAGAGAGCGGGGTGATACTGAAAATTTCAGATTTTGAAATCAAAATTGGATCTTATATAATTCATCTTCTCATTGAATGATCTTTACCATGATTTGAACACTTAGATTTCTGTTAAGAAACCATCTCAAGGACAAGAAGGTATAATTGAGTTTTTTTCTCAAAAAACAGGGGCATCGTTAAGAGTTTTATTAATGATAATTGTATCCTCTCGAGATTTAGAAAAGAAACCAACAACATTGTTTTGAGCAGGAATTTTCTTCTGTTGGTCCAAGTTTTAACATTTACAGCACTAGTGCTTTGAAAAGTCATTAGTTGTTGCTCTTGGATAAAAATTCTAATTTTCCTTCCACAAATGAAATGGTGAGATAGGTATAATTATTCAGAAACAAATAAAAAACAAGCAAAATGAAAAGAACCAAAATAAAAAATAGAAAAGAAAATTAAAACAAAAACAAAAATATGTACAAAGAGGTGGATCTGGAATCATCAGGTGAAATACCTTTTGAGAGCCTGGCCATTCACTGGGAAAGTCTCTGGCTGTCCCTCCAAATTTTGTAGGCGGAAAGAACTGGGACCAAATTTTTCAGAAATTACAAATGGTCCCAATCACAGATTCTGGAACTTGGTGTGCTCCCCTTTTCCCTCGTGAGATTTGTCCCACTTGAGAACCAAATCTCTGACATTGAAATTCCTATCTGAAGAAGAATTTGAATCAAACTAGCTTTTTACAATTTGTTGATGTTGATCTAGATTTTGTTTCGCTTGTGCCCTTACTTCCTCCAATTTTAACAAGGCATTAATTTGACTTTCTAGGGGAGGGAACTCCTCTTCTTGAACTTTTTTGCGATAATTGCAAAAAAGGAAGTAGAACATATGGAGGGAGGATTGCTTCTCTTCCGTATACGAGAAAGAAAGGGGAATTACCAACAGGGGATTTTGGTGTCCCCCTATCAGCCCAAAGTGAATTATACAGTGCATTTTGCCATTTCTTATGATTCTCTGAAACTGGCCCCTTAATGATCTTGATTAAATTTTTGTTTGTTGATTCTGCTAAACCATTTCCTTAAGGGTAGTAGCTGGCATAATACTTCAGTTTAATCCCTTTTTCCAAGGAAAAAATGTTCATATCAAGGGATGAAAAGTAAGAGGTGTTATCAAAGACCAAACATTCGAGAATGTTGAATCAAGTGATGATATGAGAGTTGAGGAAAGATACTACATGATTTGTGTTCACCACTTTCAAAGGTGCAGCTTTGAACCATCTAGTAAAATAATCTGTTACTGTAATGATATAGTTGTGTTGCTATGAAGAAGAAGGGTTAATTGGTCCTATGATGTCAAGATCCCATTGTTGAAAAGGGGAATCTACAGTGACAGGCGGCAAAGGAAATGTTGCCTTTTTCAGCTGTCCTGCATCCTTCTAGAAGAGTATGCATTTACAACACAGTGCGTGGGAATCTTTAAACAAAGTGGGCCAGTAGTACCCATCTCTTAACACTTTGTGAGTAGTGGTGTCTCCACCAAAGTGACCACCAGCTTCACCTGCACGAAGTTCAGATAACACTTTCTCGGCTTCTTCCATTTATAAACAATGCATAAGAACACCATCAAAGTTCTTTCGAAATAATACATCATTAATTAACTGGAAAGATGCAGATTTTAATCTAAGTGCTCTTCTGTGTTTAGGATCAATATAGTGAGGATCATATCCATGTGTCAAATAAATTTAATTTTCTCATACCAAGAGTTAGCAACAACTTATTCACAACTGATATGTTTTTGATTATGTTGATCTACAATTAAGATGTTGATTTGACTTGCATGTTCTTCAACTGAATCAACCACTAATTTAATAGGCCTTGACCTCTAACAATATGATAAAGGGTTATTTTGAGGTCATATTCCTATAACAACGTCATCCAATTTTCCATTTTCTCACCTAGTTCTTTTTTTACTAACAGGTTTCTTACAACTGGGTAAGGAAAAATAACCTTGGTTCTGGATTTCAGCAGGTATGATCAGAAGTGTTTCACTACTTTAAAAAATCATATGCATTTTGATATACTGTTGGGTAGTTAAGTTTTTCTCCTTTGTAGGATGAGTTCATGAAGGAAATGGGTATCTCATTACTTTCAGTGTTTTTCTATGTTAACATAGAAACATAAGATCGGTCAAAAGCAAAGGTGTAAAGCGTGAAATCTTGAGAAAAATCGGGGCTCATCAAGGAAGGAGCTTCTACTATTGATTTTATAATGGAATCAAAAGCTTGACTTTCTTCCAGTCCCCAATGGTACAGAACATCCTTTTTAATTAAATTTTGTAATGGTCTTACCATTTCCAAGAAACTTGGGACAAATCTTCTGACGAAATTAATCTTGCCTAAAAAGGACTGCATGGCATTTTTGAAAGAGGGAGGGGAGAGTTTAGTAATAGCTTGCATTCTTTCATGGTCAATAATAATTTCTTCTTTGGACACTATAAACCCAAGTAGTTTTCCTTGTTCTACTGCAAAGAATTATTTCTTAGGGTTGAGAGATGTACCAAACTTGCGACATCATTCCATGACAGCCTTGAGGTGAGACAAGTGATCTTTCTTGTTTTTAGAGAAGACAATAACGTCATCAATATAGACCACGACTAATTGGTTTATGAGGCCACATAAAGCAATGTTCATTGCTCTCTGGAAAGTGGTGTTGACGTTTATAAGTCCAAAAGACATCTCCATGTAGGCATAAGTACCCCATGGGGTGCAAAATTTCGTTTTAAGATGATTTGAGGGAGACATGAGGACCTGGTTGTATCCCGAAAAATAAGCTAGCAAAGATAATATTTTGGAAACAGATACCTGCTGTAGAATTTGTTCCATTGGAGGAACATAGTAGTTGTCTTTTTCAGATGTGCGGTTCAGGTTCTGAAAATCAACACAAAGTCGAATTTCACCACTTTTCTTTCTTACAGGGACCAGATTAGACACCCATTGTGTGTGCCTTACCAGGAAAATTATCTTTGTAGTTAGTAATTTATTCTGTTCTTTTTTAATAGTGGGTTCCAATTTAGGGTGCATCTTCCTCAATTTCTGATGAAAAGGATGAGTCTGGGGTTTCATGGGGATGATATGTTGTATGATGTTGGGGTCAAATGTTTTCAAATCATCATACATCCAGGAAAACATGTTTTTAAATTATTTAAACAATTTTATGAAAGTGGATCGTTCTTATTTGGAGCAACTTGTTCCCAGATTAATATTTTGAGGATTTTCCTTTGTCCCTAAATTGACCGTCTCATAAATCAAAGAAGAACTGTTCATTTTACAATTAATTGTCCCTCTAAATTTATCATGCAAGTCATAAAACTTATCTAGTCTTACAAAAGATCTGGGAATAAAGTTTACCAGATCAAATGTCGATTCAAGAGATATAGGATCTGATATTACCGTGAAGTTTCATAGGTTCTCATCGTGAATGACTTCATCAATGGTTGCACCTTGGAAGGTGTCTTCAATTGGTGATTTTATCCGGGATCGACGGCTTGGACAACAATTTAATCGAAAACGCATTAGGAGAAATACCTTTCGCGGGCAATAATTTAGAAGAAACATTAGCCAATAAATCATCCTCCTAATTACTCAGTCTAGGAATGGAATTTATGTTAAATGATGAATTTTTTTTCATTAAACTCCATACCTCAGTTTGGTAGCTTTTCCGATGTGGTGATAAGCAATGTATGGAGTTTATTACCTGCCTAACCATGATTCCTGAATCACCAAATACCATTAAATTCTACACGTCCATATCCAAATCTTTCATGAGCCCTTGTATAAGTGCTTCGTACTCGACAGTGTTATTAGTGCATTCAAATTCTAACCTGCAAGCAATAAAAGTATTATTACCTGCAAGGTCGACAAGTACACAACCTGCACTAGCTCCTTCTTTGGATTTGGATCTGTCAAAGTACAATGACCAAATTTGAGCTTCGTCAGCAGTGTTTGGAACACTTGGCAAGGTTGATGTCTAAGTATAGGTCATAACCTATGATTTCTTCCTAGGATCAGTGATAGGGGAAATTTCAGTCATGAAGTTACCAAAGAAGGTATTCATTCCCTACATTTCAAATGAATTAGCAGATGTAGTGAAAGGTTCATTTACATCATTTAGATCCATCACTATGTTCTTAAGATATCATTCTTTGTTTATCCTAATTCTATTTGGCTTTCCATTTTCCGGCAACCACAAATGAGACCAATCTGTAGAAAAGTAACCATGTAGCTGCTCGAACCAGTCCCTACTTAAAAATAAACCATAGACTTCAAGGATATCAACAACAATAATGTCAATTATCTGATGAACCTTAGGATTGGAAGATAATCTAACCAGAACATTCTTAAGCTAACCGATTACCTTAACATTTGTTCGATCAAGATGAATGATTTTGAGATCAAAAGGTCTAACTTTTGCATTAATGTTTTGAAAAATAGATAGAGGCATCATGTTTGATGATGCACCAGAATTGACCATACAATTATGTACATTCCTATTGAAAATTTCAAAGGTTAACAAAAAAGGCGGGACATGTTTCCGAGTATTTACACCAGAATTCTGTTGATTTTTAGTTGTCCCTAAAACAATTTTATCTACATTTGCTACAGTTTTTTCAGCTAAATCCCTTTTATCTGGAGGTTTAGATGTCATTTTAGTTGGGGTCTTTTTGGTTGTTTTTGAACCAATTTCTGCGGTTTTCTTGCTATTAGGATCGTTTCTTTTACTGTTTTCAGCGATACTTTGAAGCATTTTCTGCAAAATAAGGGGAAATTTCAGCAGCTCAAAAACAAAAATATTAGCACTTAATTTTTTCAGATCTTCAATTAAATCGTATTCTAAAATAGGGGTTGCTAAACTTTGTTTAATTTCATCTTGCTTTGACTATTTTGGAAACACATTATTACTTACTTTAGAAGAAGGCTTATTTTGTGTTTTGCTTCTTGTGTTGTAGGGGTGAACAATTTCAAAATTTGCTTGGAAGATATTGTCTGAGAAGTGACCAAAAATGTTGGGAGATGATTCTTCTTATTCCAGTACTTCTTCCTCAACTACATCTTCAAAACTTTCGGAGGGACAAAAGAAGAATTATCATGTGCTTCTAAGATGGTTTGCAAAGTGTACTGTAAACTCTCAAAATTTAGACCTTTAGTGATCGGATTTGGTCGGTTGGGAGGGAAAGGTTTTCTTAAAGGAAGTTTAAAACTTCATTTTCTTGTGGATGCCTCCTCGACTGATCTCTTCAAGTCCACGACCTAATTGGATAGTTTTTGGAAAGATTTGTGCAAGATTTCTAAGTCTAAGGTTTCTGTTGACTTTTAGTTTGAGGGGGTCTAGCAAGGATCTCTATTTTCTTTTTAGAGGCAGAAACTGTTTCAATTTTTCTATTGAGATTGTCTTTTAAGCTTAATATATCCTTTTCAATTTGGCTCACCTCCTCAAAGGCTTCTAATAATGAATTCTTTTTAGACCTTTTGACCCAAATTCCTATATTATTATGCAGAGCCTTGGTGTAATATGTGACAATTAGGATTTCAACAGGAATTGAATCTGCAGGGATTTTATTCTTTAAAGTAAGAAGTATTTGGTTGAAATCTTTCACTTTTTCCTTGGGATTCATTTTTAGGCTGGATAGTGTTGATATTATGGTTTTTGCGGGAGGTATTTACCTCCACGTGTAAACCTGACGAGAATAGAATACTCCAGAAAGAAAGAAGAAACCCTAATGAGTTGGCTAATAACCCTAGAAGACATGTCAGCTCTAGAGTATAATTTATATTAGGTTATTAGCCTCCAAGAGAAGAAGTCGGCCAGAAGAATTAATATATACTAAATAGACAGATACCCAGAATGAGAGGTCAACCCAGGCAGTTAGCGAGATTTAGTATAAATACAGGAGGTCGGTCTTCATTCTGGCAGGTAGTCTCAGAATTGCAGAGAATCAACTTGTCCACACTGCAGTGCCCATTCTTGTGCGCAGGTTTGAGGAGAGTTGCCATTGCAGATGCTACAACTAGAAGATCACATTTGGCTTAAACTATCTCTTGGTTAGGGTTTGTAATATCTGATCAGTTCTTTTTGATGCGCTATCCTTGGGGAAAGGTGCGCTACCCTTTGTTTGGATATCTAGCCTATGGTTTTCTTCTGGAACGATTCTCTGTCAAGGTTAAGGTGCTCGGAGGGTGGCTTTGGCCTATGGTTGGTTGAAAATAGTTTTTTCAATGGTAAAATGAGCACATCCATTATATTCTAATAGGTTATGGGCCCACACCTCCTTCATTCAATCTAATCGCTGGAAGGAAACATAGCCATAAGGATATTAAGCTCGTTGAAGAACTGTTGCCAGGGTTTCTAGTAGGAGTAGACACCATAGCACTGTCGCTAGGGTTACTAGCAGGTGAAGTTGTAGAAACTCTAATCCTCTTGTTGAGGCACCTTAAATGAAGGGATTGACCTAATCTCTGGATAGATCAGTGCTCCCTAGCCTAGCGCATCTCCTGGTACTCTCAAAAATCCAAGACGTGAATTTTGAGCTTTTGGTCAAATCTAGGGTTGACCAAGTCAAAGAATCCATGAATTACTCTATGAAGTTAGAGAACAAGTTAGATGGAGCTTCTAACTTCAAAATGGAAGACAAGGATTGATCTCATCCTTGCCAAGAATAAAGTGTTGGATATCGTGAAAGGAAAAATCGTGAAACCAGAGTTTGAAGAAGGGAAAGAGAAGGAACCACGGAATGTTGCAGCTATGGAGAAGTTCAAAGACGGTGACATCAATTCCAAGAGTATAATAGTGGATTCTATAAAATACCACTTGATACCCTACATCTCCCATCTTGACTCATCGAAGAATATGTACGATGCCCTAACAAACCTCTTCTCAGTTAGAAACATTGGACAAGTAATGAGTCAGAAGAATGAGCTTTGTGACATGAAGATGAATGATGATGATAACATAACATCATACTTTGTGTGAATATATCAGTTAAGAGATCAACTACAAGCTATTGAAGAGATCATTTCAGAGAAGGACTTGGTAAACATAATACTCAATGGTATTCCCAAGACATGGGATGCATTTTCCACAAGCATGAACACAAGGAAGGAGTATCCTACATTTGAAGAAATTTGGACTTGTTGTGCTCAAGAAGAATCCAGGATCAGTGCAAAAGAGAAACCCGAAAATAATTACGATGATCAAGCCTTCACAACAATATTCAAGAATTTCAAGAACAAAAGGAAGTTTGGTTCAAGGAGGAAGCCAAATAAAGAGAAAGACATTTCAAAAGTATAATGCTTCAACTGCCAAAAGTATGATCACTACAAGAATCATTGTCCTAAGCTAAATAAAAGGAAGGAGAAAAACGAAGCATCAGTTGCCGAAGAAAAGGAACCCGCAAAGAAGACTAAGCAGGATGAAAGAGACTCCTTCTTCTAAAGGTAACAATACTCTTCTTAGTTCTTGTACATATCTTGTTTGTATAAGTCTCTGTACATATCTTGTATATCTATCTCTTAAAAATATGTTCCAAGAAGAACTATATCTATGGAAGAACAACAAGATAAGGATTGTTATCACTATACAAGAAAGGATGAAATATATCAAACAAATCTTGTGGAATCTATTACAATATAAGATGAAATCATAATCAATCTTGAAGAAACCTAGAAGAAAGAAGTCAACAATCAAGAGAAAATTGGAGACAGAATTATGACGCTTTGCAGAAGACAATAAGGAGACAGAAATGTGGATTCTCCTAGATGGAGGGAGCCAATTATATATCACCATAAAGAAGAACATGTATTCATACATGAAGAAAGGATTAGGAGGGATCTAATCATACGATCCATTGAAGATGATGAAGTATATATCCATGGTAGCAAACATGAAAAGCAGTACATGTTCAGTTCGACCTTAGAAGAAGTCTTCTTCGAAGAAAAGCCTTAAAGTATCCTTGGTTGTCAATTCACATCCATGACTCTATAATGAAAGAAAAAAATGGAATCTTTAGGGCATGAAATCTATAAGAAACTCCATGGACCCAAGAGATAAAGAAAAACATTAGGAAGAACATGAAGATTCCAAGAAGGAAAGAGAAGCCAAAACAACTAGTCATTGTATCAAGAATCACAAGATTACCAACCTAATATGAACTCACTAAAAGAAATCAAGCAGGGGAACTGAAATTCATGATGAAGAACTGTGTATGGAAGACTTATGAATGAAATCGTTGTGAGATCTAGAACTAGAGGTTCTCCCAGATGGAGGGAGAAGACCATGATGATTACTTGTTCCAGTAAACCAAACATATCTCTACATGAGTCATTATATCATTTGCAACATCCATGAGTTGGAATTCTACATCAGATAAATGCAAAGATTATTCTCTAGAGCAATTGAACAAAGAGTGTATGAAAAACAACCTCAATACTTTGAGGCATACCAGAAAGAGACCCTTGTATGTAGATGGAAAAAGATAACTTGGTGGAGAACCTCCAGTACACAACATAAGCATGGTGAAGATTTTCTATAATAGAGATATTGTATCAAGATGATTACTTAGTAGATAAGATCTCATGATGAAAAAAGAAGTGTCACGTGGATATGTTCCAGTGTTCCAACAATGATATACTTTATTGATCAGAGCTCCATGAAGCCTTCAGAGAAAACCAATGTTCTAGACCAAAGTACATTTTAAATCAAGCATTACATTATCCGTGATGAAGTCCAGAAAGAAGAAAGAGGTTCTCCAATACATATCCCCACAGATGAGAAGATAAGCAAACATTTTGGTAAATCTTTTGTCCAAGATGAAAGAATTTGTGTACTCAAGTTGGATCTCATGGAAATGACTTTGTTATTGAAAAAGGAAGAGATGACTCCCAGGTTGGGAGGGAGCACTGATATGTATTGATTTATGGATAGTCATTTTTTAGTTCAAAAAATGGTCCAGGATGAGCAGTTTCCTTTCCATTTCAGAAAGTGGATTGAGATTTCTGATGGATAGACATTTTCCAGTTCGGAAAATGGTCTAGATTGTTGATGTACCATAGACAACAACTTCCCATTGTGGTTAACATGGGGAGTGGTCTAGGGCAGTCTCTCTTCTTGAGTATTACTCAAGAAGACTGGCCCACCTCACCGGACATCGATTTCTCATTGTGGTTAACATGAGGAATGGTCCATTTTGGAGGTTGGTATAGGACAATATTTTCCTCTTGTGGTTAATGGGGGAAATGGTCTAGACAATCATTCCTTAAGGTGTATTCATTCTCTCTAGGTTGCACTTTGTTTAGTGTTGGAGGAATGGCCCAGGGTGGGGAATGGTATAGGCTCAACAATCAGAGATAGGAATTCCTTAGGGCATATTCATTCTCTCCAGGTTACACTTTGGATAGTGTCAGAGGAATGGCCCAGGGTGGGGAATGGTCCAGGCTCAGAAATCATGACAGTTATTTTTCCTTGCTTGAGAAGAAAAGTCCAGATAGCTCATCATTGATGTATTACCTTTTGAGGGCAGATGGTCTTCCGAGATCTAACAGATGTGAGTGGAAGAAAGGCCCATATGATTCAGTTTATATCATAACATTATTTCTGTGCAGGTTGATATCATATGATTGTTATGAAGATTGTTTGACACTAGATATATACTACTATGGTGGATGTGTTCCACTGTTTGATCAAGTACTTGTGTGTTACTTAGTGTGGTAGTGTACCACTAGATTGTAGTTATGGATAGTTGTGTTCTATTTTATTTTGATTTCCTTGAAGACTATCAACAATACTAGAAATGATTATCAACTATATGGATGATCAAAGAACATATATTTTCCAGACGGAAAATGGTTCAGAACATTTACTCTTCTAGGACAAATGTCCGAATTAGAAGAATGGCTCCTGTATCACTTTGTGGTGTGAGTGACTTATCCAGCATCATGTCTAATTACTCATATGGAGTATGGTTTTGAGAGATGATACGACTGATGATACTAATGGTGATGATGGTGCTCATGATCTAGTCATGAGATAGTCTATGTTGATGCTACCGGGTGAATGGTATGTTCATGCTCAAGACCATTACCTGTAATACCTCCCTAGCTAGGAGGGAGTGTTGATATTATGGTATCTGCAGGAGGTATTTACCTCCACGTGTAAACCTTATGAGAATAGAATACTTTGGAAATCAAGAAGAAACCCTAATGAGTTGGATAATAACCCTAGAAGACATGTCGACTCTAGAGGATAATTTATATTAGGTTATTAGCCTCCAAGAGAAGAAGTCGGCCAAAAGAATTAATATATACTAAACAAACAGATACCTAGAATGAGAAGTCAGCTCAGGAAGTTAGCCAGAATTAGTATAAATACAGGAGGCCAGTCTTCATTCTGGCAGACAGTCTCAGAATTGCAGAGAAACAACTTGTGCACACTCCAGTGCCCAGTCTTGTGGGCAGTTTTGAGGAGAGATGCCATTGCAGCTTCTGCAGCTAGCAGATCACGTTTGTCTTGGACTATCTCTTAGTTAGGGTTTGGACTATCTGATCAACTCTTGTTGATGCGCTATCCTTGGGGAAAGGTGCGCTACCCTTTGTTTGGCTATCTAGCCTAGGGTTTTCTTCCCGAATGATTCTCTGTCAAGGTTAAGGTGCTCGAAGGGTGGATTCATCCTATGGTTGGGTGACAATAGTATTGTCAATGGTAAAATGAGCACATTCATTATATTCTAACAGATAGTTCCATAACCAAAAATTTAAGAGATTTATAATCCCCAAATTTCTACAAGAAACAAGTTTCAAACTTGTCCCAAGAAACAATGGTTTGGGGTTGTTGAGTGAAATACCATGTGGAGGAATTTCCCTCAAAAATATAAGGGAATAATCGACATACTACATCTTCATGTTCTACACTCTGGAGTCTAATGGCCAGCATAAATTTTTTGATGTGGTCTTCAACATAATGTTTGGAATCCAGATCAAATTTGGGTAACCATTTCTCTGGATGTTTTGGTAATGTGTGTTGAGGTCCGGGTATAGCCATGGCATCTTGATCAAGCCAAGGTTTGGTGGGATTGTTTTGGTTTTCCATGGGAGTTGGTGGTGTCGAAGGTTGTGATGGTCCTGATGAGGAACTGCCTTCGTCTGAAGACTCTCCTCCTGAAGAGAATGGAGATCAATCAGGTGGGGAAGGTGGAATACCAGATCCTCTAGCTCCAAGGATAGGCGTTTCAGTAGGATGGGTAGTATTTTCACCTAATGGGTTTTGGAGAAGACTAGTTCCTTCCAGTTGTTATCGGATATATGAGAATTCAAGGGGTTGATTAAGTGGCCTAACAAGTTTTCTGATATGGGCTAAGGCACTATGCATTCTTATGAGTGACTGACAAACAATTTCTTGGACGTTGGCCCCTTGAGGAACTAGTGTCACTGGTTCAACGAGAATCTCAGGGTTATCGTTTGAGGTAGTTGTTGTTTCAAATGTAATGTTTTTGTCGAAGAGACTATATGTTACGACAGGGGAGCGAGTGTGTGTGGGAGGAGTCTTGCGACTTCCACGTGCCATCAATTGAATTCAGGCCCCCCTTCTAGCACCATTTGTTGAAGGGCGTAAGTGACACACCGTCAACTGGAAGAATAGATCCAGACCGGGGTTGTCTAATTAACCCAAGCCGTTTGGTGTAATCTATTTTTATGGGTTTAATGGCTCTGTTAGCCAACTAAGGTCTTAAAAAAAAAAAAAAAAAAAACTATTCTAAAACCAAAACCATAATACTATATACGTGAATCTAATTATTTACAAGTGTTTTAAAAACGTAAATAGAAATATGCGATTATGAACAAAGTATTTACAAATTGCAAGTTTATGATGAATGCCTCGAGAAATCAATGTTTGGTAATTGTTTTCAAAAGTATATAAAGAAAGCACATGTTTTAATATTTTCTATTTTATAATCCAAGATCTAAGAAATTAAAAAGAATGCTAATAAAACATAATCTGAAACAAGGATAGAGTAATGGTCACAGCCAATTTAAATTGTCTTGTCTCACTAATAAAATAGACTAATAACAGAAATTAAATGTGAATGAAACTAACCTGAAATTAATCTCATGTAGTGTCTATGTCTCTGTGCGATCCAAACCTCCATCTATCTTGTCTGTGAGATAAATTTGCGATAGACTTGTACTAACATCTCTTGAATACACTCAAGGTGTTTATTGACAGCTAGGGTATAAGAACATAGTAAAAAAAATGTAGATCCAGTGATATTGTGATTATGAATGATTACAGTAAAAGAAAATTTAATATGAAACATTCATTGGATACATCAACTAAAATCCAGGATAAATCATGATATTAAAGTTGAAATGATGATCACATATATAATATATGAAACAACAAATTATAGACAAAATTTAAAGCACTGAATAAAATGGAACATTATATGTCATTGAGGCTAAATCTATGCAACATATTAATATTCAAAAATATAAGAGACAAAACATAAATGAGACAACTTCAAATTGGTCTAAAGCCGAAATGCAAACAGCTTGTCCATCAAGTTATGAAGATCATTTGTCCATAATCTATTCCAAGAAAATATGTCTTTCACTAACAAAGTGAATAGTATTTAAAGTATCATGAGATCCACATACTCATATATCATAGGATAGAGATGGATCTCTCAACATTAAGTAAAATTACAAAAATAGTGGATTTGGAAACCACTTATAACAGAGTTGGTTTCATAAAAAATAGATCAAAGTTTCTATAAAACATGAAGAAAAAGAAACTACTAATCACTTGCATATAATTGAAAGATATTTCTTCCCGGTAATCAGCAACAACATCTCCAATTTCCTAAAAAAAACAAAACAAATTTAATAAATCAAAAGAACAATTAATCATAACTAATTACTATTTTTTGTAAAAAGAGAGTTGGCTACAGAATCAAAGATTCTGTAGCCAATATTAATTTTAGTAAATCAAATCAACCTTCAAATCGATTTATTTTGAATTATATAACAAAGATAAAATGAAAAAGAAAATCAAATAGTTTACCATTAAAAGTTAACTAAAGAGGGGTTAGGTAGTTCAGAATTTATTATCACCTTGAAACTGGTTGCATTTTTTATAACTATGTTTCCGGATTTCTTGATGTGTTTAGGCTTCCTTTCTACATGGACCTTGAGGTCAAGGTTTTATTTCCTCAAGAAATCATTCTGAGCAGTAAGAGTCTTGATTCAAGCTTGTAGGATAGGAATTTCAGTGTAATAACGCTCAACCCAAATGTAACAGTCATCACAGTGGACAGGGGAGGTGGCGGATTGATGAAGGACATAGTCGACCACGGGAACATCAGTATTATATGCTATTGGCTTCAAATAATGCCTAATATTGGAGAACCCTTCTTTTTATTGAAGGCATGGTGGAAAAGTTTTCACGAAGTCATAAGGTTCAGTAGGACCGATAACTTCCCTCTTGGAACCCTGCAGTTTTGGATCTTCCCAAACTAGAAAATCCTCTATCTTTGGATCCGAGCCCTCATCAATCTTGATCAGATCGATCGAGCTCAGATGAGGATCATTTATGTTCCTTAGTTTCATCGAGATTAAGCGACCGATCTTCTTACCCTTGAAATTTGACTCTGTGCACTGTCGATTCTTTTCTCTACAACGTTTCCTAAAATCAATATTAACACCAACATCATTCACATGTGAGAGAGGGTTATTTTCCTTTAATCCTTTAGTCTCTTTCTCGAGAAAAAATGCAGGTGGGAACTTACACAACGTCCCTTTGTCTAGAGGTTTTTTTTCAGTGAACTTTGGTTCACTAATTGAAATATCAACCTAATCTTTAACCACTTCCTTGTCTAAGCTAGGGTTTTCTTTTAAACGAGGGTTTAGTGTAAGATCGGTATGAGTGAAACCATTTATTATTAAAAATACTTCCCAACTATCACCTATGGTTGATAAATGATGCATCAACAATATCTTAACCAATCTGTGATGGAACAAGCTTGAATCAACACCTTGTCATTTATATCTTTTGGACATTTTATAGAGACTTCTCAACAAATAAAATGGCATATCCAAATCGAAACCAATGAAATGCATGAGTAAACAGATATGGTAGAGGAGATCAATCTGTATTGACCTTCGCATATCATGAATTACTTGATAATTAACAACAAACTGTGCCATCTAAGTTTTACCAGGGAGATAGAAATATATTTTATGTAGCAGTTGATCTTTCGGGATGTCATTAAGAGACTCCACATGAGTCATTCAATTCAGGCATTTTTGAACCATTTTTCACCCTTTGATGGAATCCATATTTCCTTGATCACAAACTCCTTAGTCAATTCTAACTGTGTGTCCCCAATTTTAGCCTTGCAACCATCGAAGTTATGCGTGAAAACTCTAGCCACATGAAGATTATAACCCTCAAATTTCTTAAGGAAAACATCCCAGCCATGGATTTTTAAGTCCTCAATCACATCGTTGTGAGAAAGTAAAACCTGGCATCCATTTGGCTTTAATCGCATGATAGGCACCATGACAAATGTAACCAAAATGCAACAGGGGTTACTCTGGATAGTTTTAGGTTCGAATCGAGTGAGCAGGAGAAACAATTATGAATGGATAATGGATTCATAAAAATAACATAGTCTGTGTGTTATCATAACTCGAATAGTGGGAGTAAAAACCAGGGGTTTGATTGTAATATTTATCATCCCTTGTGATGAGAGAAAAATACACAGAGTATCGAAACCCTATGCATGTAATGAAAGGCTCATTAATATTTTAATCCAGCAAGGTGAGGTGAGGACGTGAGTACAATAGGTGGGTATTCATTTGTATGACTGTTGGTATGACCATTTAATTCGTGACAGGACTATAAAAAATATTAAATTCTCTTCACAAATCGAAAACTATCAAACCATTGAAACAATAATCGTATTAACAAAAAAAGTGGGTCTAACAACCAATTTATAAGATTTGTATTTCAATTTCATATGAATGGTTTGTTGAACGATATACATAAGGAAGAAAATTATTAAAACAACAAGCCAAGTTTTATCTTTAATTCATGCTTGCAGTAAAAAATTAAAGATAAAATAATCGAACATCGAAATAGTAAAAATAAATGAAGTAGGCTTTCACCCGATCAGTCATAATAAACTCAGAAAAGTGTTTATATATGGGTTGATGGTAGATACAGAAAAATGCAAATTCTTTCAATCGTGTACAAAATAAAAAACAATCTATTTCTACCAACACGACCCTAATCTCATCGGAAGTCTTGTAGTCACCCAAGAAGAATATGATGCACCCAAAAACAACAGGAACAAAAACAAGGAAGAGTTACAGGAATTGAGAAGCGCATCAAAGGAAACTACATCGGATTCACCTGAAGGAGGAGGAGGTGACGAAGCAGACAAAGAAGAGGAAGAAGGGGAAGAAAAAAACAGGAACATGGTGAAGTGACACCACCTAAGGATCCCATCACAGAGGCTGAGACATCCAAGAAAAGAAAGGGTTCCCTGAAGAAACCTTCATCGCGAAAGAATTCAAAAGCCAATAAACCTCCATTTCAGACTGTGCTCATGGTAGATGATATTGACCTCATCATCGCCATTGTATCAGATACCTCAGAAGAAATTTTTCAGCCAAGCGAAGCCAAACATGAGACAATGTTTGACAGTATCGAGGTGGAGCTCAAAGGGGTACAACGATCCCTTTATTCGAGCCGTGTAGTGTCTATTGCGTTGTTGTCAACACAGGACATAGAAGTAGGATATGAGCCTGCCCAACTATGCAGATTAGCAGACTCGATAGAGGCTCACCTTCGTGGGGTCCAGGAGGAAAAGGAGCAGGCTATAGAGGCATTAAAGAAAGAAAAATAATAATCCTTGGAGCAACGTCAGGTTGCGTAGTAAGAGAAATATGACCTCCATGGGAATTTTGTAGAGGATAAAGCGTAGATCCATAAGGAAAAAGAACAACTGCTCACATAAAATATTGGAGTTAAAGAAGCAGTCACCGGGGAACTTCCCTCTGTGTTGGGCCTCACAAAGATAGAAGAAGACATAGTGGAGAGCCAAGTGGAGAATCTCATTGAAGCTATTCAACAGCTTCAAGAAAGAGTGGAAGAACTGGAACTGCAAGCCATGCCAAGCACTCTGCAGGAAGTGTGCGGTCAGAGGGAAGAAACTTCTCGGAGTGTAGTAGAAAGAATCAAGGCATTGGCCTTAGAATGCAAGAAATTAAGCAGTCGAAGTGCACAAACATATGAGTTTCTTGCAGAGGACCCAGAACTAAAGACATTGGAGTCACAACTCTAGGAGGCAAATCAACAAGCAGTGATAGTAAAATCATAGTTGAAGCCACTGTCAACAGTCTAGAGGATGAAAAGGTCCCAAGAACAGTGCACCATTCAGAAATAGGTCCATGCCATCCAGAGTAAAGTCATGGAAGTGACCTAGAGGCTACATCCAGTGCAGGATGAATCCTGCACACTCTTTGAGGAGATTGAGAGACAAGGTGCACGGCTAGAACAAGTAGTCACCACAGTGGAACAACATTTGGAAGGACCAGTGACTGAGAAATTTATTCAGGAGTTCACCGAGTAGGAGGCTCTAGAAAAGTAGTAGGTCAAAGCAGCTCGAGGCCTTAGAAGTAGAGTTTCCCATATCAGAGTGACTCGGGGTGAGTGTTGGGGGGCCATTGGCCCTCGACCAAGTTTTGGAGAACCTTGGTCATGTTTGACCATTTTTGGGACTTCGATAGGATGGTTGAAGACAAAGCACCAGGAAAAGCGGAGATCGCGGGATCTCACCCCTTTTTGTGGGATTTTTGGGTTTAGGGTTTATGTAACGGGTATGGGATGTCTACCCATGGGTCTTACCCATGTTTAGGCCCATTTTGTAATATATAAATAGATAACTAGGTGATGTAAGTAGGTGATGCTAAGTCATTTGTAAGAGGTGCTAAGTCAGTTGTAATCCAGTGAGCTAAGTGCAAATTGTTGTAAATGCTTTGTGTGTACTGTGTGTTGAGAACTTGCAGAGCTAAGTGCAAGTGATTGTAATAAGACTCTTTGTTATGCCAAGATTAGGGAAGGAGGATTTTGTGGGGTGTGCACAGATATCCTGTCCTATGCGGATCTAGTTTTGTGGCTCTATTCATTGAAAGAAGATAATAAATAAGATGAAGAGTTGGTGGGTGTAGCCCCACGCTGAGGGTGAACCACGTATATCTTCTGTTATGGTGCTTTGTGCTATGCTGTTAATGTGGTTGTGTATTTATTTGTTTAGTGCTTATTCTGGATGAATGTTTAATGCTTAGTGATATGAATAAATGCCAGATATGATCTATTTCTATATGTTAAGTTCTTAGATGTGCTAGACCTTGTCTAATAATGCGTTGTCCTATAACTAAGGTTTTACCTGCGATGTGAATAAGGGTTAAAGACTAATGAATGTGAACCGTTGAGTGCTTTGTTAAATAATTGTGATCATAGATCTTTGTCCCAGCTAGGTTGTAGACACTTGAGTCCTATAACCCCCCCTGCCTCTACCTCGGGGGAGACTTCATCTGCTTCGCAGGTGTTGCCAAAAGGGTTGGTAGTTAGGGTTTTGTTGGTGCGTTCTTGAAGCATTGTACCCTAGGTGTGCCCCTGTGCCAAAAATGGTCCAGATTCACTTCAGGATTTTGGGTGTTCGGGCTTCAAGAGTTTTCAATGCATATTTCTTACAATCCTCTGAAGTTTTGTATATCCGAAGTGAGAGAGTTTTTGTCACGTGTCCTCGTTGATGGACGGTGTTAAGGTCCTAACCCGCACATAGGTAGATCAATGTATTCGGATGTAATAA
>ML789804.1:223973-263623 GCA_009831015.1 Picea engelmannii
TGGCGATACCTCCCAATAGCCACACAAAATCCAATCAAGGTGCGATTGCAGCCCACAACCGCCACCTGGGTAGATGTCCTAAAATTGGTCACTAGGTACCTCGGTCCAAGCGCGACATTTAGATTTTCGTCCTAAGAAATGGGTCATGGGCTGGATCCCGTCCAAGAGGTGGGTGCCTCAAGGGGGGACGGACAGAACAACCGGACCTCGGCCTTCGACCCTTCACGGGTATCTCCATGCCTTATGGTGATTGGGACGCTGGACTTGGAGGATTTGAAAGTTCCCTATTTGTCAACTTCTATGCTTAGAAATTGTGAGAACCAGATAACGGGGGGTTATTTGGATGCCTACCCTCGAAATCCTACCTAGACTAAAATTTTCTTTTGGCACCTCCTTTGGAGGACAACTTTAGTGAGTTGTTAGAAAGATTTTAGATGAAATTGTTTTGTGAGGCTGGGGGTGAAAACCAACCTTGTTTGATTAAAAGTGGGAGTGGATGGTCTTTATCAAGAAAAGATGGGGTGTTTTCAGAATCCCTTTTGAGGAGACCTATTTAGACCACCACGTTTCGAGATGAGGCTATGTGAGAAAGTGGCTTTTGTGTGTGAGTGAAAGTGTATCAAATTTTAGTTATTTAGATGTCACCTTGCAACATGTGGACATCGCTTGGTCCTTTACAAGAGTTTGATTACCTAAATAAGCTAGATGTCATTGGTACAACCTTGCGGAATTTTAAAATCCCTAGGAAACTAGCATGTGGACATTGTGGTCCGTTATTATCCTTTATCTCCCTATGTGGGAGTTAGTCTAGAAAAGCATTAAACTAGCCTAGATTGAACATGTGGGCATGTGTGGCCCCGTTACAAACTTTTAAACTCTCCTAGTTTTTTGATCTAAGAAAGTAAAATTGCAACAACTATCCTACTTTTGTGACATGTGGGCATGTATGGGCCCTTTACAAATTTAGGATATGTTTGAAAAAATGAAACTAAGAGGGGTCTCAAAAAGAGCCTTTGTCCTCTCCTAAAAGTTTTGAAATTTTGTTAAGGGAGATGAAACCGTTTTCGCAATCTTTTTCTGGTTCTCAAGATCGCTTAATGGCGCGAGAGAAGAGCATACTCAAGATTGTTACTTCAATTTCTAGTCCCAAATGTGAGCTAAGATGTGATTTAGAATTGATGTTCAACTTAGATTTATAAACCAAAGCAAGCCATCCATGTGGCAAAAAGCAAATAAGGGAGAATGAATTTTATCCACCTAAGTGCCTATGTTTGTTGGATTATCCCCTTTATAAGTTGAGGGGTCTAAGTGGTGCAGTATTTAGAACATGCATATCATCATTCTTAACAAGGAAAATGCTTTTTCCCCACATCCAAGATCTTACAATGTCAAATTTCAGTTCAAATGCACGGCCTCCTATGTAGACAGAGGCGCATATGGCGCCCACGCGCTGACAGAACTGAATAACAAAGCGCATGCGTGCCCGACGCACGCCTGTGGAGTGGAATACCCGCGCACCTGTGTCAAAAGTCCGAGAAGAAAAATCCGGATGGATTTCTCTCCAATTTCTCTTGAATTGACTGGTTAGCAGGTCGGCAGAGGCCGGTTTGTGGACCTGCAAGTTAATGAAATCAAAAGGAAATCAAAATAAACCCAAATGAGGGAGGAATTGATACCTTCTCCCCAGTATGGTCGCCAATCTGTTTGCACCCAATTCGTCACTTGGTGAGCAAATTAAGAGTGCTTACATGCCCAGTTGGGCTCTACTAGGCATGACAGCTGTAAGGTAAAAGGTTAGAGAAAGAAACAATAAAATAATAAGCAAAAACAAATTAAAACTAACTAAAACTATGAGCATATGGAAAAATGAAAAACAAATGTAAATGGACCAATATCACCAATGTATAAGCTGATCTAATTGATGAAATCCAAAGACACAAAGAAGAAAGGGGACTTGGGTCCCTTCTTTCTCCAATGGAAGGCTCTTGAGGCCCTCACTGATTGCTCTCCTTACAATGAAAAGATGAAAATGTGGTTGAAAGAACTCCAAGCTTATTCACTCAAGTGAGGGTTGAATAGCTCTATGAAATGCAGCTTGTAATGTTTATTGCCAAAGAATGGGTCCTTAGCAATCTCAGCAGCATAACAGTATGAAGAATTCCTTGAGAAAATGGTGGTCATTCATGGCTTTTTATAGCCAAGCATTGGGTCATTATGCAACCTCTTTTGAATGTGAAAAGGGGCTCTTTAGGGCACAATTAGGTCTTTGACCAGCCCACCATGAGGATTGAGCTCGGATTTGGTGTCAAATCGACTTGGGAGCCGATCCATTAGTGGTTGGGAGGCCGACCAATTTCAATAAATGCACCATTTAGCAGGCGCGCGGATTTTTCACCCAACAGTCGTGCCTTTTGCACCTATGCGTGCTTTGTACGTTTCTGTTACGCGCGTGCACGCACGCACCCAGATGATGTAAAGCGCCTTTCAAATTTTTGGTCATTTGTATAGTTTTTGACCCTTTTGCAATGCTGTGGAATTAATCCTGTGCCATCAATGACTCCGGTCCTATTTTGACGATGCGGAGTTCTTGTCGCCGTGTGCGGACGAAATTTCAGTGATAACAGTGTGAATTTTGGACTATGATTTTATTCAGAGCCCGGTAATCAATGCAGAGTCGCCATGTCCCGTCTTTCTTCTGCACCAGCATGATTGGGCTCCCACAAGGCGATGAGATGGGATGGATGTGCCCCTTATGGATTAGTTCTTGGATCTGCCTATTGATCTCCTCATTTTCTAATAGAGAGTGGTGGTAGACTATCCCATTAGGTAGAGGTGTGCCTGGGGTTAGATCGATGGGATGCTTGACATGGCCGTGCAGAGGTACCCCAGTAGGAGAGGAAAATATATCTGAGTATTCTTCCACGACCCTATCCACTTGCTTCTATTGTGTGGAGAGATCGGTCGCGGAGGCCCTAGATGTGGCTGGGATCTTTCGCTCACTCTGAGAGTGAATCACAAAGAAGAGAAATTTCTTGATCTGAGAGATGACCTTCCTGCATTGCTTGGCAGAGATCAAGGAAATAACACTAGGAGGGTCTGCCTCAGGTATCCTGTATAATTTCCTGTTCAAAGTGATAATAACACTAAGAGGCCTAGACTCATATACAACATGACATTTCCATAAATAACGTTGGCCCAAAATAACATTACAAACTTCGAGAGGAGAAGCATCACAAAATACTTTGTCTTTTAAAGGCTTGATGTCGTACGACAATCGACATTGTTGGCTGACACGAAGATCACTTCCTTGGTGGAGCCATCCAATGGTGTAGGGTTATGGGTACAATGTTTTCGGCAGGGCCATATGCTTGACGACCTCTTCTAAGATAAGGTTATTCTGGCTACCACTATCAACAATGAAGTGCAGTGGGGTTCCTTTTACCCACATCTGTGAATGGAAGAAGCATTGGCCTTCTTCTTGTTTGTCTGGTTCACCAGGCTGGAGCTTGGTGGTAGAAATGGTGGCATTGGGTTCCACGTCAATGATCTGTCTTACCCTTTCTTGTTCTGACTCAGAGTCAAAACTCGCATCTGATTCAGAGGATTTCACTTCGGCCACCAACAAATTCTTTGAGTGGCAATCAACAGTGTTATGCCAAGGGATCTTATGGAAGTCGCACCACTTCCCAGTATATTTCTTTATCTTTCTGGTGTCCTTATTTGCTTGTGGCTTGGACTGGTTGTCCTGATACTATCCATATTTTCTTTGTCCTTCATTCTATGGGTTGGGTCATCCCTTTCCTGGCTTTTACTGTGAGGGGTTCCCAGGTTCAAATTGTCATGTAATTTGTTTGAGCTTCTGCTCGATTTTGACGAAATATCGGTAGGTTTCTTCCAAGGACGAGATGTCCAGAAATTCCATTTCGGTTTGGATGTATCTATGCACAGCATCATGATACTTGAGCACCAGATGTCGCTCTGAATATTTGATACCCATCTTGGTGCGCAAGGTATGGAATATATTTGTGAACTTTGGCACTGCTTGGTCTCTTTCTTGTCGCAGTGTGGTCCATTTGGTATACAAGTCGTCATAATTTCCAAAAGGGTAGTATTATTCCTTAATAACATCCCTGAAGGATTCATAGGTGGCCATGACTGTAAATAATGAGGCTTCCTTTGTTTCCCTTTGCTCACAGAAAGTTTCCCACCAATATTTGACATGGGGAACAACTTTGAGGAGAGAAAAAGTAATCTTTTCTCTATTTGAAAAGTTATGGACATAAAAACACCCTTCTAGTAGATTCAACCACTTGTCTAAAACATCTGGATGCATATTACCTTCAAATATAGGAATATTTAAGTTGATTTTTACATTGAAGGGGGCGGCGCCTCCACTCGAGGAAGATCCATCGCCTGTTGGTAGCCGCTAAAGGATTTGCGCGAAACTATCCATCATCTCATTCCTCTATTGCGTGAGGGATTCCTCAAGCAACATTTTGAAAGGATATCCTGTCCCATCATATTTATTTTCCCCTTCTATGAGAAGTCGCTTGGGCGTGCCAGATCTTTTGTCCTCAAGAAAAACAAGCTCGAGACCCAATTCTTTGTACCCTGACCTCGTTGGGGACATGCATTAAGACGATAAGGAGAAAACCACTCTAATACCATTGATAATGATTTTATGAGCTGAATGAAATGAATAGAGATTATTAAAATATTATTAACAAAGAA
Source organism: Picea engelmannii (assembly GCA_009831015.1). Taxonomy (NCBI): domain Eukaryota; kingdom Viridiplantae; phylum Streptophyta; class Pinopsida; order Pinales; family Pinaceae; genus Picea; species Picea engelmannii. The sequence goes on from ML789804.1 coordinate 228,705, forward strand.
TAGTAGAGATATAGTAAAACTTTTTTTCTATTCAATAAGGAAATAAGATGAAACTATAAAGATGCAGTGAAAAATAAGCTTGCTGGAATGGTGGCAGCTTATCTCTGAGAAGAGATGTGACGGTTGTGCTCATTCATAATAACATGATTACAATGAGGCTTAGAAGGCCTTTTTACAATAAACAGGAATGTCAAAAACCCTAGACATTCAAAAACCTAACCCTAGGAGATGAAGCGCCAAAAGTCATGTGGGCCCCGTTTGGGTAAGTTAGTACATCAACTTCCCGAGGTTGTAACTTTTTCATATGATCTTCATTTTAGGCCCATGATAGACCGTTGGAAAGGTATAACCAAGAAGAACGATTTTCCATTGGTTGATATTAGTGCTTTTAGCAGTCACATGGTCCCAAAATCCCCAAAAAACATCGTTTAGGGCCTCAAAACGGTCCTGGAAGTTTGGAACCCGAAAAACTGCCAAGGTGGAAAACTATTTTTTGAGCCAGTGGAATAGGTGCGAGGCCACCGATATCCACCTAGATTATCTTCATTTAAATGATAATATTGAACTTTATATAATATCATTTTTCCTTTTTATTCTTTATTCATAATGCTCATGATTTAACTCTTCTTTAATCATGACCGTGTATCGGTTCATTAGTCTACAGATCTCGAATTGTTGTGAATTCGAGTCTTAATCAATAGTTGCTTCCTTCAACCAAAATTTGTGTGACTGGAATATTGAAACCATGATATTATCCATTCCAAGCATTGTTTTATTATCCCTTTCTTCTTCTTCCCCTATTCTTCTACATGGGATCATATTCAAACGTCTAAGGGATTATTCACTTCTAGCGCCTTTAGCTTCTTTACCTTATCATGTGACTAGTGTTGGAATTAGGTTATCCAATACTTTTTCCTTTGGTACTTCTGGCCTTTGCAGTCATTCAATCCTTAATCTGTGACTTCGGCCTTTGGCACTTTGGGTGTATTTGTTGGTCGAAGAAGTTGGGCATCCTCGAAGGATGTAGTCTCGGAGTGATGTGTCTTGATGATGTCACTGTTGACTTGGCACTGGATGAGTGGTTGCCACATGTCACCTTGATTCGTGACTTTCGTATACCTAATGTGTCAACTATACCTTGACACTTGTCACTAGTCGATCGAGCCACGTGTCATATTTTTGTTTTGCCAACATGTCTCCCTCGTGGATCATGGATTTACACTTCGTGGCTTTGGTACTTCATGGCATTGGGAATTTTGGCACTTTTATAACATCCTTCAATCATTGTCAAAGTGTTGAATAGATATATCACCATAGATCTTTTCTTTTCTTGATTGACGACTTCTATTAACTTCGGGGCTCTGGATTTCAGGATTTCTTGGTTTATCTGAGCTTCTTATCATTGGAGTAGGTCAATGCAAGAGTTGACCACCTTATTCCTTTTAGTGTGACCTTCGAGTAAACTTACATTTTTAAGAATACTTTTCACCGAAGTGGTCAGCATCGGAGTTGACCACCTTCTTTTCTTTAGTGTGATCTTACGATTCATAATGCTAATCTAACGGTTGAGATTTAAGCCTTCCCAACCTCTAACTTCACCTCGATCTAATGATCCTGGATTGTCTTGAACTAAGAATGAACAACTCTTGTAACTCGATCCTTTACAAAAGGATTTATTTACTCACGAAACTTTGTCTCCTGTGTTATTTCAAATGTTCCATCTCTTTTGAGATTCGATCAACATTATTCCTTCTAATCTTTGGGTTTATACTGGATCCTTCTACACCCTATTGAAATCAATGACAATATCATACCACTGTGTCCAAAAGTCTTTCCATAGTATCATTGATGTATTGATTGATGGCCTATGTTGTCATAGATGTAATTGATGTCAAAGATGTCAAGTGGTGTCATAATGATGTATTGTCATGGATTGATGTATAGATGGAATGATGTAAAGGTTTGCCATTATTGTATTGTCATGGATGATAGGAAGTACCAAATGGATGAACTCCAAAGTGGTCCCTTATGGTGCAAGCCCTCATAGGAAGACGCTCTTGGATAAATTTCTCAAAGTGGTACCCTTATGGTGAAATCCCTCATGGGAAGATGCTTTGTAAAGTCCAAATGGTTAAGCGGTTGAGTCATCCTAGATGTGTGGTTTTGAACTCAAGTTTGTTTGAGGGATAATGTAATGAATATCATTTAATTTGCAAGTGAGACTATTCTAGATGGATATTGTTTGTCATGTTGTTTTTGGTGATATGTGGAACACCACCTAACTCCTCACGGTTAGAGAGTTATGGCCATGTGAAGTTGGAGAACCCTCATGAGTTATCTAGAAGCCCCTAGAAGGTCAAAGAAGTCAAATTATTCTAGAAGATCCTAGAATAACTTGACCAGTCAAAGTGGTTAGTCATGGGTTAAGTGGTTGCAACAAGAAAACAAGTAAAAATAAATTAGTTGCAACTAGAAGTGGAGAGTTTACTATTTGTGGATAAAGTGGTTGTAAGTGGACAAAGTGTTTTATCCCCAAAATAAGGAAGTTGGGTAAGCTGGTTAGAATATAACCCCTAGAGGAAGATACCTGGAGAAGTATAAATAAGAGAGCAAGGGTCTCGTATGTGTATGATCTTTGAGCATATTGAATATCCATTTGTGAAATGTTATTTGGGAAGGTATTTTTGATAGATAAAATTTGCGGTAGAAAAAGTGCAGAAGAAAAACTGCAACAAAAAAATTGTTGTACAAAAAGTGTGGCAGAAAAATCATGGTAGAAAAATCACAGTTGAAAAACCACGGTAGAAAAAGTGCGGCAGAAAAATTGTGTCAAAAAAAGTGCGACATAAAAAGTGTGACAGAAAAAGCACGGTAGAAGAATCGTGGAAGAAAAATCACGATAGTAGAACAACGACAACATAATCACGACAACTTATGGTATTTGGTTTATGGAGAGTATGGTGTATTATAGAGGTATCTTGGTGATATTGTTGAGAGTTGTCTTGGTGATTGACCTTGGTGAGTAGATCTGATTTGGATGATGAGATTGATGTGATAGGTTGTGTGGTGCGTAGGTAATGCACTTGTGTTGGTATAAAATGTTGGTACAGTTTGACAGATTGTTTTTTGTCTACAAGATGGGTCTTGTACTTGAGGGCATAGATGATTTTAGGGGAAAAATTTCACAGATGGGAAAATTTTTAGGGTTCCAATTTTTGAAGGGGCGATTTTTCATTCACTTAGTGTTTAAAAAAAATAGAATTTTTATCCCATATAATAAAATAAAAGATAGATATGGAAACTAATTATTCCCCTAAAAAACAATAAGAAAATCAGTGGAAAGAGAGTTCACCCTCCCGATTTCATGAACAAATTGTCAATTTGCCCCATTTTTTTTCAGAATCTAGATTTTTGGTAAATGCATCACCCATATTTTCTAAAACAGGGCGTGTTTGGAGATACTTCACCTGCATATCCTATAGAATGAAGCTTTTCGACACCGATTTTTCCCACAAATTTCATAGTTTTTTTAGAGGGAACGATTTTTCCCAATTCCCATCGATTTTGGGTTCCCCAACTTCCCCTGCATTTCCAATTTTGTTCCATAATCCATGGGCCATGTATTTCCTTCTATGTTTTCTGGGAATGAGTGTTGAGTATTTGGAAATTATGGAGAAGAGGCTTAACGACGGTTCAAAAATGCATGATCTCAATTTTCAAATCTGATTCTATACTCATTACTCAACTTTCGTCGAATCCTTGATCAAGACTGTAGAGGGACAAAAGCACACACACTTTTGTAGCTGTTATATTCTTACAGAATTTTAAAGGACATTTGTGAGCTATTCCTGACTCCTAAGTTCACATTTCTTGTTACTTAGAGATGCTCGAGCTCTGTCTTGTTCTTCATATCAATCACAGGATACCAGGTAAAAACACCTCTCTAAGTGGGTCATCCCAAAATAACTTCAATCTCAAAATTCTTTTATTTTATTGACATCTCGAACAATTTCCTTTGTTAGAAAATCTGAGGTACTATCTACTTTTCAACATTTGAGAATTAGTCTTTAAGAATATGAGACTTATTGATATTTATTTTTTTGGGCCCTTTGCTTAAGACTCTAAGCTACTAGATTTTAAAAACTTTTAGAACATGGTATCATACGGTATGGTAATTTAATAGTCCACAAGAGAGGCTCATTGCATGCATGGGATTAATAGCCTTGATTTTTTTTTTTATTGCAATGCTTACATTTTTTTGGTTATACATGGAGTCCTTATATTATCTTGGGTTTGTCCATGCGACCTCAGATCTGATGGAAAGTTTGACTCCTTAAAGTTTGACTCCTCCAGTTTGGTAGGATTCTTTTGGATAATCTCATTGTGCCTAAAATGGAATTCTTTGTTCCCTCAAACATATAAATTTTAATGGTACTTAAGAGTATGAGTATATAATTCATAGAAACCGTAAAGTGTTGGTGAGGCAACTTCCCTCAAGAGGCCTCTCTTTTCAGGTATGGCCCGTAGCCTCTTCTCTCTACTGTTTTTTGGATGAAATGTTTTGGAATCACTCACACCCAGAACCATATGCACTAAACAACAATCAACAAATGGGTTTGAGCTACAATCAAAAAACTAGTTTGAGTTGAATCTAGAAGTGAGCCACATCTCCCATCAGTTGTTACACATAAGAGGTAACAAATAGGATTTGAGGGTATTAAAATTGGGTGAACGAATGAGAATGGGAATGCTGGGAATCAATTCAACATTTTTTGGTGCCCATGTGACCATCACTGACCTTCCCCATGTCCTCCCCAACCTCCTTTTTAATGCAACTACCAACGAGGTTACCTCCTTCAAATGCATGGATATGCAAGGTATTCAACCTCCCAAGTGGATAATATTCAAATGAATGCATGGGATCATGTCCAAATAATCCTTTTCTAGCGAAAAAATGCAATGAATGATGGACCATAACATGTAGTAACTCACTTCAATTCAATTTGTTAGCTAGAAATTCCCAACTTACTTCTTGAAAGAGGCACCCTTAATAAACATAAACAATGTGCCTCCAAACAATGGGCATAACACGTGTGGATTGAGTATATCCCAGCCAAGTATGCTTTTGGGGATGTCTAAACCATGCCTATGTTGGCATGAGTTGTATATTGATAGTATGGAGGAACAATCAGTGTCAGTATTTTATTTTTCAATATATTAGAGACCACAGCATGGAAAAATAAAAGTTTGAGTGTATGCTTCTAAATAAGATTTTGGTATGAATCTTTTACCAAATGATTGAGGAATATTTGATATCTTGTCTTGGTATTCCCTAGTAGAGCATGAAAAGGGAAGGAATGTATGGAGGATTTGATTACCATATCCATTTCCAACAAGTTATTGAAAGGGTTTACTTTGAAGTTTGAGTAAACTGATTTTCTTGTTTTGCATATGTTCAAAGGGTCCCTAGTGTTAGCCTTTTCTTACCTAACTGTAAGACATTTACAAAGTTCAAATCCAAAATAAATGTTCCCTTGTCTTTGATGGAGTGGCTAAGGGGAATCAAACCCTAGCTGGGTCTGGTGGATTAATTTTTGTTCCTGGAGGAATGATGTTGAAAATATTTGGTCTTGGTATGTGATCCATGAATTTATAAAATCATTTATGTGCACTATGGAAACCCATATTTCAAGGAGGTGTTGGGCCTGTCTGTCTCCCAAGAGGCTCAAATTATCCGCACCTCCCAATCTATATAGGCTCCACTTGCCCTGGTAGCTGAGCCTCCTTGGACTATGTAAAATATCTTCCCAAGGAGCTCCTTCCTGGACCATTCAGCAAGCGAAGAAGACAACACACTCCTGGAGCAAATCATCAATGCTGGAAGTAGGGACAGCATAAATTTTGTGCAAATACGAAGTTGTGGGTTGAGTTTTCTGAATTGATCTTTTCTCTTAGTTCATCTTTGTCTAGATAAAAAATATCTAGTTCTGTGCATGCCATTTCGACACTCAGAATAAAATAAGAACTAATACAAAATACAAAATCCAGTAACTCTTTTTGCATCATAGTTTGAAATCCTTCCACAGAAGTCTGGTCAGTCTAAAGGAGGCTGCAACTCTCTCAAAGGAACAAGACTTCTGGACTTGTTATATGAGCCTTCTTGGTCTGTGCAAGAGATTCACTCTATCATCTCCATCCCATACCTTTCAAAAAATGAAGAAGACGATGACTTGGTCCCATAAGAAGAAAGGGAATAAAATATTCAATCATCAATTCTAGGAGTAATGACAGTGAAAATTTTGTGCAAATAGGAAAGGTGAGTGTTGGGTTATTTTCCTTATCAAGCTATGATCTTAGATCAGTCTTGTCTAGATAGGAAATATTTATAATAATAATAATAATCTAATTTAAGGAGACCACCTAGCCAGATACCAAATTGATGTATAAGACCCCATTTTTTGTGGGACAAAGGACCCCGTCCACAGAGCGATTTGACTGCTTAGTCTACATAGGTGCACATACCCTATCTAGTTCGGGATTCGAACCTGTGACCTCCAAGGAGGAAACATAAGTTCTTAACCAGAGGGCCCATTAGCTTTGAGCGGGCTATTTTTGTACTCTATGCTTGAACTAAGATTTGATGAAAAGTGTAGAATGCAATATCTCTTTTTGCATCATAGTTTGGAAGCCTTTTATAGTAGTTTGGTTTGTCTAAAGAATACGCTGGTCCTCCCAAAAGAATCAAACTTATAGCATCCATGTAATTATTGATTCAATATTCGATAAAAATTGTTTATGTTTACAGAAAAAGACTAGAGCATGGGAGTGGACAAAAGTTACAAGGGGCCAAAACTCAGAAACTAAGGGTAGATCAAGAAAGTTGGTTGCATTACTCATAGCATGTTAGATGGCAGAAAGGAAGTTCCTTAACAATTTTCAAGAAATATACTTGACAAAGCTTCAATCCAAGATTCTATTTATATTGGCCATAGAATAATATTTTAATCATCTTGTTCATCCTCTCTGTAATCCTAACACTTTCTTAGTTGTCTAAAGTTTCCAGTTCCTAAAACCATTAGTTTAAACATGCCTGCATAAAACACCAGTACAGTGTTAGACCCTTAAGGTTGATGGTGGCCTTAATATTATTATTGTTCCCAATTTCACACAAACATCTTATTGCAATTATACATGTTGTGCCATGAAAATCAAGCATGAATAGTGTGCTTAACAATAAGGCCTCTCTCATCAGAGAAATTCCTAAGAAAATTATGGATTTTGTTTGGATAGTAGTTTAGTATGAAAATGTGAAATACGATGATACATTGACAAAAATTCCTTTAAGCTTATCTTCCAATAGTGACTTCAATGATTCACCAATAGATTAGTAAATACTAAGCTCTACAAGTATTGCGGAAAAGGATTTGGTTGCAAAGATGCAGACTTTGGTAAAATGAAAGATTTTATTCTTCTTGACAAGGCCCATTTAGCTCGCAACACACTCAGATCTTCTTATTTCTTTCCTTCTCTGTTGAAACCAAAACACACAGTCTTGAAGTTTACAACACTGGGTTGAATACCGATTTCCATCATTTCATATAGTATTTCCAGTGCCATTTTTTATTTACCGGGCCTACAAAGATAGTGAATGAATGTAGAGTAAGCTTCAAAATCAGGAGAGGCCCTTTCTCCTTCATGAGATTGAAATTATTCCAAGCATTAGAAGTTAATCCTTCATTCATATACCCTCTAATTAATGTTGTATGTGTAACAACAGTTGGCTCACAACCAACATTTTTATTTCCTCAACAAACCATAACGCTTGTTTTGATTTATTTTCCCTAAATAAATGAATAATCAGAGCAGTATAGATATGAACAGTAAGTAAATAACCCACATCTCTCATACTGTCCAACATTTCTAAAGCCTTACTTACTTGACCAGCCCTCAACAAACCAGGGAGAAGGCTACCATACACATATTCATCAATGACACATCCCCAGTTTTTCATTTCATCCCTTAACTCCAGGGCCTCTGAAATTTTGCCTACCCTGAAAAAATTAATAACTTAATTCTCCAAGAAATTTTTAGAAGAAAATAAAAATGAAGCAAACTCAAAATCCATGACTTTTGAAAAGCTAACAATAAATAAGCATACCTCCACAATCTTTGTTGATGTTGAATATTGATATGAAACATCCAAGCATTGCGACTTTTTAATTTCTAGAGATTTGGTTTGTCTCAAACTCCATAAATATAATTTGAATTCCATTTGATTTTATTAATATGCATGTTGCAACGATTGAGACCCCCAATGTTCATATTATATCCTTATTTGGCATGCCAATTATTACTTTTCTTGACACATGCTGAACCTTACAGTTCTTTTTTACATCATTGTTTGTAGGTTCTTAAGTGGGGTAATAACAATGAGATCTCATATCAAGCACTTATTCAATGTCTTCTCTTTACCTTTTTGTCTTTTGGCCCTATGATTATTTTCCTTGGTCAAGATACCATCTCCCCCCCATAGTTGATACATGGGAAATATAATGAGATCTCATATCAAGAACTTATTCAATGTCTTATCTTTACCTTTTTTTCTTTTATCCCTGTGAATATTTTCCTTGGTCAAGATCCCATCTCCCCCCCATAGTTGATACATGGGAAATACAATCTTTCTTATAGACATCATTTATTATGGATGGTGCCAATGTATTTTTACCTGGTATCTCATCTATCTATTTCTCATTTTCCTTCTCTACACTTACCTCATGATCTAAACCAATACAAATTTCCTTATAATAATCATATGCAATGGATGATCCAAATGTATAGTTTCCTAATGTCTTAGTTATTAATTTATCTTTTCCTTCTCTGCACTTACCTAACAATGTTGGGCAAAACAATCTCCTTATAATCCTTGCTTGTAATGGATGATGTCAATGTATGGTTTCTTGCAATCTCCTTTATGGATTTATCCTTTCCCTCTCTACACTTATCTGATTATCATTCTCATATAATATCTTTTCAATTAGATTATAAAGAGCTACTAAGTTCACAGTCTCATAAATATGTTTAAGGTGCTCTACCTTCTCTGTAAAATCTAGCATATTTGATTCATCATTCATGTGACTCCCTATATGTTAGAAAAAACTAGTTGATCCTTGTTCTCTATGCAAGAGCCTTGGGTTGCATTCAAATTTACTTCAGAATATGTAGGCCACAAAGTTTCATTACATGAAATAGTCTCATAGATAGAATACAAATAATCATCCTCTAATATGTTCTATGATGTCAAGTGCTCCAATGGGATATTTTGTACAACATCATCTCCATTATGAACTTATTTATCATTTTGAAAATTGGATTCCCTTGAACATATATATGTTGCCATTGATTGTTCCACATTAAGGATTGTTTTTTTCTAGTAAAGTTCTAGGGGACATTGGCACCAAATAATTACGGCCCAAAAATGCACATTCATTTTTTAGTACCTTAGTTAACAAAATTGCTTTGTTTTTATGGGTGGTGTATCATGTATTGAATCATCTAGCTCCACTAGGTTATTTGTTGAAACATCATCTCCATCATGACATATTTCCTTGACATTTTCAAAATTGAATTCAACGGATTGCATATTTATTGTCATTTTTTGTCCCACCTTAAGGCATGCTTCTTCTTCCTATAAGGTGTCAAGACTCAAGGGACATCGGGACTAAAACAAGATTCTACATTACATTGCCTAAAACTCCATGATCATTTTAGGATTTTAGCTAACAATTTTCCTTTGTATATTGTGAATAGTTTATCATGTATTCAAATCATCTCCCTTCTGCTCAATAATATTATTTTATAGGAGCTATCTAAAATAAGGATATTTTCAACAATTTTTGAACAGTCTGAATATTTGTAGAGAGCATTCTCCCTTCTTTGTATATTTGGCAATAGAATCTTGTAGCTAGTGGTAACTGAATGACAGGGCTTGGGATTGGCATGCATCATTGAAATATTGAGCAATATCAAAAACAAAAAAGTATACATATATATTAGAAATAAGTTACAACAACTATATTATAAAAGTGTATATTATTAGAATAAAATTGAATGCAATCACCAAGTCAATATTTTTCACCATTATTTGCCAAAAAAAATCTTTGGTTTTAGGGAGAGTTGGCTCCACAAGCTAACTTGAGCCCAAAAACCATTAAGAAAAATCATTTACCTTATCCCCAATCTACCTTGGATTTGGATCTAGTACCCCTAGGGATAGGATGTGCTATTGGGGTTTTCTTTTTAATTTTAAGAGGTGATTCCTCCAAAGGATTCTCATCTGAATGACTGGATGAATGTGAGGGTTCTTTAAATAAGGTACTAGGGCTCTTTGATATTGAAAGTTAAGGGGATTTTTTTGTTACATGAATGTTTTCCCTACATCCAAATATCTTTCAAATTGAACTCTTTTTTTCTATATTGATTTGTCCCAAGTTAAATTGACATGCAACTGCTTTCAAGACAATTGTAAAGTGTTTCCTTTTTCAAGGGTTCCATTGGTGTAAGAGATTATGAGTATTATGTTAATTCTGATATAATGGTTGAAATTTTCATTTTCTCTCTTCAAATGTTTGTAAATTATAGATGAAAAGGTCAAGGGTTGATATTTGTTTGGTCATGTCATTTACGATTGGGGAAAGCAAACTTATATCAATTGTATAAAGTTGGAAGATGATAGTTTGAGTCCCTGGGTTGATTCTTTCATTGAATGTTGCACTATTAAAATTTACATGATTTACCATGTGGGGTTTAAAATCTTATTTATAGATTTATTGTCTTGAGACTGTTAATTTTTTTAAGTCCAGGAAGTACCAAATTCGTTCTCTTTCCCCTTCATGGGTAATAGTCCTAGAGCCACCCAATTAGCTAGTGTGGCATGTTCCATCTTGCATGAGATCAATTGATCATGCCATTGAGATTCATATTATTCCCTTATTCTCCCTCAATTGCATGATAATTTATCCTTTACCACACAGACACCTCAACCATGGTATATTGATTATATCTAGCCTCACACCTCAAATGACAGATGAACTTGGTACATTATGATTTCAGTATGCATGGTCACAATACTTTGGTTTAATATGCAATTCCTCATATGTTTTGCTCTACTCCCTGTGCATTGGTTTCTCATTTATAAATGGTACTATAACTTCTAAACTAGTCATGAAAATGGTAAGCATTCAAGTGTTATCTAATTGCAACTCCATAATGTTAACAATTTTATGTTTTTTCTCGTTTTACCATGGGGTACATGATTTTCCTTTAAATATGTTATGGGTCTTGAGTCGGTTCATACTATTAGTGATCAAGTGGGTGCAACATTTCCATATCCCAACCACATTCTTTCATTTCCTCAAAGAGTTTAATAGCCTCTTCATATCTATTTTCCCAGAAAAGATGTTGAACCAATGCAGTGTAGCTCGAAATAGTAGGAATGCAACCTACTTCTTTCATGATATCCATTGTTTCAAATTCCTTCTCCAAATGAACTAATTTCAAGTAATATTAGACAAGGATCCCATAAACATTTTCATCAGGTGTGCAATTTTGCATTTTCATGACAATGACTAAATGCATACCATCATCCATTTTTCCATTTCTGCACAAACCTTTAACTAGCATGTGGAAAATCCCAGCTGAATGTCTCTCTCATGCTGTAATACATGTGTAAAATATTAAGTAGGTTATTGTACTTTGGCGTCTAAGGAACACAAACCTCCTTCATTTTCTCAAGTTTCATCTCTGATTGGCCACAATCGGTTCTACAAAAAGATGTCTAAAACATGACTTTGCACAATCACAAAAATAGGTTGTGAAGATGTGAATGTATCTCTCATGCTGTAATACCTGTGTAAAATATGAAGTAGGTTATTGTACTTTGGAATATAAGGAACACAAACCTCCTCCATTTTTTCAAGTTTCATCTATGATTGGCCATAATCGGTTCGGCAAAAAGATGACTAAACAAGACATTTCTAGAAAATGTGCCTTCAAAGATTATCCAAGTGAAATGTTTTGAGTAGATTTTTCTTGTAGTGCCAAAAGTGAGTTTCTTGGACTCTCTGAGTATTCTTGGATGGTTTTGATGGTGTAATTTGGATAGTAGGCTTACTAGCAAAAGACGAAAAGACATTTGATTGAATGAATGTCTCCCAAGTGATGTTCATTTGTGCAAGCTGATGCAATACAATGATTTTGATGAGGGAACGGTGAAAAAGTTTGGCTTGATGATCAATTTGTCTATGCTGCACCTTCTCTGCCATTTTATCCAAGCTCTTGTAGAGGTAGTAGGATAGGTTAAGTGGTTTTAACCCTGTGAAATGAATGAGAAATCTGACATGATACTTGTACAATCTTGAAAATCTTCCCTCACATGTAAAATACTTCATAATGAACCTCATCAATGGAGAAAACTTCTCAAGGAGCTATCCAAAAGGAAAAAAAAAAAAATTCTTAATGATGTCTTTGTAGTGACCTTTGATGAAGGGTTTGTAGTTTTGCACATCCAAGTCTAGGCTCTTAAACCACTTTTCCCCACTGATTGGTATCCCTGTGGTTGAATGCGGACCATGATGGTATGACTGAGATAATGATGATGAAATTTCAGTGATGACACATCCCACTAAGTGATGGAAATGACTAGAACATGAAATGTTTTGAAAGGAGCAGTAATAGACCTAGACACACTAGCCAATGACCAAATTTTTATTTTGAAAACCTAATGAAATGATAAAAAATTGACTTGAGACCCTAAAAAAAACCTTGTAAGATCATTTTTTATCATTGGTGACAGGCATAACTGACAGACACTAACATAACCATAGAAACCATTGAGTTTGACCATTAAGACATGCATAATATTGTTCATAAACTGAAACAATTCTCAAGGTGATTATTGCCCTTCAAATTAGGCCCCCATTCATCATTGTCTCACTTTAAATCAATAAATGTGGGTACCCAACCATCATTGTAGGTCATTAAAACTAGAGTTAATAATAAAAACATACCACATCAATCTTCAAGATCCCTGCGTGATCCTGTTCCACCATTCATCTGCACTTTGAATGGACATTTCTTTGTTCATTTGAGTCTGCAAATTCTCCTTAAGAGTACCAATTGCCAACAAATTCATCTCTATGGTTGTTGAAAGGGAAATTGTAGTCATTAATGGATATAGAAGCATTATAAGGTTGTAGTCAATATATAGTATAAGACAACTATCCTGAAAATATAAAATGGTTACAAACTGAAGATTAGCATGAGATAATTAATGTTGTTAATTGGTAGATGTTGAATCATAGAAACTATATACATTAAAGGATAAGTTAGATAATTTTATTTTATAAAAAAAGATAATAAATATAAATACATACAGATATTTTATACTTGCTAGGAATTTTACTAATTTTATATTATTTCTCTTGCAGGTTTGACTTTTGGCTTCTAGATCAATTTGAAATTTCAATTGTGGAATATTTATTGAGATGTCAAACATCGATTGTGGAAAGAAAATATCAAGACAAAATGATCTATCATCATACTTTCAAATACCTCAATCCAAGGATCCACATTCTCTTCATGCTTCGAGCTCTTTTGAGAAACCTATCACTGAAAGATATGTCAACTCTTGTGAGAATGCATCTAATATCCAAATAATAGATAAGGAAATATGTTCATATTGTGATCAAAGTGAGATAAATGTATTTTCACCAGAAATTGGCAGTACAAATGTCAAAAATATTTCATTGGAAAATAACACAACCAATTCACGAAAAAGACAAAAAGGCCAATGGGACATAGGGAGAGGCTTCCAACTAGATTGGGTCTCAAAATTTCCATTTATTGAACCATTACCTCCAAAAAATGAGAAAGAGAAACCAAAAGTTATATGCAATATATGTAGTTGGAAACTTGGCGTGCCAACGACATTTCATATGAAGTTAGATACAATTGATAAGCATGTAGGAAAGGTGTATGAAAAGAAAATTGTAGATGGCGAGGAGAAATATATTGTCAGGTGGAAATCTTTCGAGGAATGTTGACATGTCAATCATGCTGATGAATATAATGAATATTTAATAAGCAAGAAAAAACTCAAGGCAGGTGGAGGAAGCATCACATCTCTATTCGAAAAGACGATGGAAAGAAATTTGTTATCCAAGACAATTCAATTAAGCATTGTATTTCACATCTTATCTAAAGGGTGTCCTATGACATATTATCTAGATTACATGAAATATATATCTTTTTTTCAAATGCCAAACTTTCCATATTTTCATTGGTCTTTAACGAGTGGTTGGGAATGGGAAAACTATCTAGCTGAAGTAGAAAAGGATGATATGAAAGAGAAGATTGCAAGTGCTAGGTTTTTGTCATTGCCTTTGGATGAGGTTACAACTATTGATAATACTTCATGGATTTGTATGAGTATTTATATGGTTAATGACCATATTAGGCATTCCTATCTACTTCGGGTTCATAAAATGAAGGAGAATTCTACAGCTGGAAATATTTATGAACTTGAAGGAAAGTGGTGGTATGGATCCTTTAATGATTGCAAAAAAAATGGTATGTGTTGGAGAAAATGGAGCATCAGTAATGCAAGGACAAAGGAATGGCCTTTGTTTTAGACTAATACTGTCAGCTTCACCGTATATGTTGAGTATTCATTGTATGGCTCATAGGATGAATCTTGCATTTAAAATAGTAAGCAAGTTTCCATCGGTTTCAAAAGTTGAAGATCTTGTATGAGAGGCTTATGCATATTTTTCTCGTAGTCCCGAACGATTTTCGGAGTTTAAAAAATTTGTCAACGGTGTTACAAATGGAAACAAGCTATTAAAAGATGTTGATACAAGATGGATCTCATTGAATGGACCAACTCAAAGATTATTTAGTGAGTACTAGTCCTTGGTAGGGGTGATGTATGAACATCGCTTCAGTGTATATAAAGCTCAAGATCTTCTCTTTCAACTAACTAACATAGAGACATTATTAACATTGGTTGGAATTCATCCTATGCTATATGAAATGAATTTCCTCATGAAAATGTCTCAAAGTCGCACAATGTATATTGCAGAATACACAAATGCAAGAAATTTGCATGCCTTTCATTGGATAAGTTGTATACAATGCCAGAGTCTTTCGTAGGTCCACGATTTACAAATTGGACTACGATCATTGATATAGAAAATACTGAAAATTATTTGAAGTTTGATGAAAAAGGTATACTATGTATGGAAGTGCGTGGGTATATGGTTCATTTTCATTATATTGATAATACAGGATGAACCACCAAAGAGCGCCCTGTGTCAAGAGACCTATTCGACAATGTTGTCATTTCAATGAGACGCAACTTGATAGAAATTGGAAAATCACTTTCATTGGAGATAAGAGAATGATTCCCTCGAGATGAATTGTTGGAGACCATGTCTGTGGTGTACCCTGAATATTGGAACAATATAAAATTTCAACCTACTTTAAAACGTGACTTTGTGGAAAAATTAAATACTTTAGTGGACCACTTTTTCAAGAAGGTTGAGATACATGGAGAATAGGTTGAAGGTATTTTGGATCAATCAAAATTGTTTCAACAAGCCAGACTCTTCGTTGAAACAATGTGGAATCAATTTCTCACTTTGGAGAATCCTCTATAATATGGTGCAATAACAAGATTGTGGACTATTTTAGGTGCTAGCCAATACTTACAGGAAAACATATCCGAATATTTCAAATTAGCGGATTTGTGTCAAACCATGATTTTGGGATCAGTGGAGAATCAGAGAATGTTTAGTGCACTATCATTTTTTAAGTCAAAGATGAGGAACAAGCTTGATAAACATATGGATATATGTTTAAGATTATATGTAACAAAATATGACATTACCACTTTTCCATATGAAAGATCACTAGCTCTTTGGCGATCCGATTCTGATAGAAGGGGAGAAAACAATATAACAAGTTTCTCTAATGAACTTGATACATAACATAATTCTTTGGAGGCTCATAATGATAGTCCATCTGGAGAGGGTCTTGTTCATAATGAAGAAAATGAGCACCAAGATGAGAACTGGGAAATTGATAATCATATACTGTAAGATTTGATCTAATCCAATATATATGATGGCCTAGGGGACACTATGTTTGGTATATGTGTTCCATTGGTGGTGCAAGAAATAGTGAATGGAATAGCACAGATGATGTGATTCTTGTGATACATTCTTCCTCTATTTTTGGAGTAGGTCGGAAATTCTTTATCATAGCAAGATTACTATATGGCAATTTGAGGATGCATTTTAGGTAAAAATAGGTTCTATAATTTATATTTTTTGTTTTTTATTGTAACTTTGGAGCCACATTTTCTTGATGCGAGTTATTTTAAGATTGATTTTTTTATATTTAACTATTACATTGTCTTTTTCTTGTATGTGACAGGAAATGAAGTTGGAATTTGATGAAGACGGGACCTATCTCTTCACATAGATATTGTCCTAGTATTAAAGGGTAGATACCTGATTTAACAAGAATTCCACTAAGCAAGAATGGGCTCATTCAAGTAGATGAAATTTCTTTGATGTCTTTCTCTAATATGTTGATAAATTTTAATGGTTTGTTTTTTTGTTGCATTTTGGAGCATTTTGTCAAGTTTGGAATTTTGTGTTTATTTTGGTTAAAAATGTGTTAGGCCCTTGAATGCTTATAGTTCTCATTTGATGTTTGACTGAACCTTTTGTTATGGAATGATTGGCTTCATCTGATTTCCATTGAGTCAAGGGTTAGGGTTAAAGTTAAAGACCTTTATTGAGTAAAAAATTGTTTTTCATCTTTTTGTCATGACATTTATTTGAGAAACATATGGTCTTAGGCTTAATATATGCCTTTAGTTATTTTGTGGGCACTCAATGTGTTATCCATAATTATGATTATTTTTTTAATATGTTTGATGGTCAAGGAAATATATTTTAATTTCCTTTCATTTTTTGGTGTGACTTGAGCATCTTCACCTTTTAGGATCTACTATGTGTATTTTGTATTTTATTTGAAAAGACTTATTGATTATTTAGAAAGGGAAATGAGCTCTACATAGCTAAGAGAAGAGAAAAATGGTCTATGCACTAGGTTCCTATGCATACATCATAGGAAACCTATTAGCATGAGACCGACATTCCTCTAATGCAATTATACTTTCATAAATATGGTGGTTGAATTTCAGATTCCATAAACAATGTTATGCAAACCCCTTTGTTGATTGGATAAATACCTTGATCCAGGTGGATATTGGTGGCCACCCACCTATTCCACTTGGACCCCCATCATTGCATCTTTCAGTTTTTTAGTTTTCGCACAGTTTACTATTTTTAGCAGTTTTTCGGGTGCTGAACGTCTGGAGCCGTTTTGAGGCCTTAAATGACGTTTTTTTGGGAAAACGGGGAGAAACATGGATCATAGATCATGTTTCTCACCAAAAAGTTGTAGTCCTCGAATAGATCTTTCTAACGAGGTATGGAACACGTCAAATGAAGATCGTATGCCAAAGTTACGTCATCGGGAAGTTGATGTACCAACTTACCCAGACGGGGCCCATAGTCTTGGCGTTTCATCTCCTACGGTTAGGTCTTTGGATGTTTAGGGTTTTCCATTGTTTCTCAATAATAATAGGCCTTCGATCCTCATTATAACACAATTCAGAGGCCAGTAGCCACCACATCTCTTCTCAGAGATAAGCTACTAATGCCCTAGCTAGTTTATTTCCATTCTGTCTGTAAGCATATTTCAGTCATTTGTTATTAATGAAATGAAGTCTTATTTCCATTGCATATCTTTGTTTATGTGTATTTCTGTATTTCATTGTGTTGCTACATAAATCCGGATCAGTGGTATCAGAGCGGTCTGCTCATTCTCGATCCTTCTTTGCATGTCCCTAACGAGGTCGAGGTATAAGGAGTTGGGGCTCGATCTGGTTGAACCTTTGCAAGATCAGCCTCGCAAACCCCGATGACTGCCCTTGGGGGAAGAAAAGAAAGATGAGGGAGAAAGAGATCCTATCAAAATGTTGCTCGAGGAGGCCCTTGAGAAACAAAGGAATGCGATGATGGACAACTTTGCCCAGATTCTTCAACGGATTCCCACTGGCGGCGCATCGACATCCAACAACCACTCTAGAGGTGCCACTCCTTTTAAGGTACAAGTAAACTTTGACATTCCCATATTTGAGGGCCAAATAGATGCAGATGCCATAGATAGATGGTTGAATCTGTTAGAAGGATATTTCTCCGTTCATGACTTTTTCGACCGAGAAAAGATTATTTTCGCACTCCTCAAAGTCGTCCCCCATGTCAAGGACTGGTGGGAAACCTACTTGGAGAAACAGGATGAGGGAGAACCCTCTTTGTTCTCGGTTGCAGCCACTTGGAATTCTTTTTGAGACACCATCAAGGAACAATATTATCTTGTGGGGAGCTATGAGGACAAATACATACAATGGACTACGCTGCGACAACAAAGGGACCAAGATGTGCATGAGATGACGAATTTGTTTCATACCCTACGCACAAAGTTGGGTATCAAAGATTTAGAGAAACATTTGGTGTTAAAATACCACAGTTGTCTACACAGATACATTCAGGAGGAAATGGAGTTCCTCGACATCTCCTCGCTTGGTGTGGCATACCGATATGCTGCCAAGATTGAGCAGAAGTTCAAACAGAAGAGGCGAGACTTTGGGTTTGCAAATCAGAAGCAAGGGAAAGGTACCCCCAAACTGCAGAACAAAGGACCAAGCCAAGGCAGGGCAGCCCATGAAAACCCGCCAAAACCACAAGCAAAGAACAACACCACGAAGCCAAAAAAGGACACATGGAAGTGGTGTGAGTTCCATAAGAGCTCCACTCACAACACAAGTGAGTGTCGGGCCAAGCAGTCACTGGTAGCCGAGTTGAAGGCTTCTGAATCAGATGCATGCTCTGACTCTGAATCAGAACCTAACAAGGGGAATGACAGGGGGAAGTAGATTATCGATGTGGAGCCCAATGCCACCATTGCCACCACGAAGATCCAGAAGGAGGAACCAGAAGATCCAGAGGAGGCAGAGCATCTCTTCCATTCCAAGATGTGGGTAAAGGGTTCCCCGCTGTAGTTCATTGTCGAAAGTGGGAGCCAGAAGAACCTCATCTCGGTAGAGGTCTTGAAGTGGTTGGGCTTGCCAACTACAACACACCCACAACCATACACCATCGGGTGGTTGCACCAAGGACGGACCTCCGCGTCAATCAACAATGTCACCTTCCCTATAGCATCAAGCCCTTCACGGATGAGGTATTATGTGACATTGCTCCTCTTGATGTCTCTAATGTATTATTAGTCCAACCGTACTTGTGGAAGTGACATGTTGTGTATGAGTCCAGGCCTCGTGTTGTTATTATCACTTTGGGCAATAAGTTGTACCGGATACCGGAGATAGCACCATCTACCACCATCTCTTTGGTTACTGCAAAATAATGCAATAAGCTCATTTCCAAAACCAGGAAATTTTTTTTCCTGATGATCCGCCCTCAGGGAAAGAGGAAGACTATGGCCATGACCTCCAGATAGGGCCCTGTTGCACGAAAACAACAGATGGATAAGGTCGTGGAGGAGTACGAGGACATCTTCACCTCCCCCATAGGGGTGCCTCTACACTGCCAGGTCAAGCACTCCATCGATCTGACCCCAGGTGCGTCACTGCCCAATGGACCCATATTTTGGTGCTCTATTATGGAGAATGACGAAATCAAGAGGCAGGTTCAGGAGCTGTTGCAGAAAGGTCACATCCGGCTGAGTTCATCGCCCTGTGGGAGCCTGATCATGTTGGTGCAGAAGAAGGATGGGACTTGCAGACTCTGCATTGACTATCAGGCACTAAACAAGATCACTTTCTGTAATAGGTACCCAATCCCACAGATTGATGACCTTCTGGACCAACTGAAGGGGGGTGAAATATTTCAGCAAGATTGACTTGAAGTCTGGGTATCACCA
The DNA here is from genome assembly GCA_009831015.1 of Picea engelmannii. NCBI lineage: Eukaryota > Viridiplantae > Streptophyta > Pinopsida > Pinales > Pinaceae > Picea > Picea engelmannii. Next base: position 248,775 of record ML789804.1, read on the forward strand.
GGTACCAATCAAACCCTCTGATGTGTGGAAGACTACATTCAAATCTAAGGAGGGCCTTTTCAAATGGTTGGTCATGCCTTTCGGGTTGACGAATTCCCCTGCAACCTTCATGAGGCCAATGGATGACATCCTGTGGCCATTCAAAAACTCATTTGTAGTGGGCTACTTGGATGACATTCTGATCTTCAGCCAGACTTGGGAAGAGCACCCCCACCACATCCGACAGGTCCTCCAAACAATACAGCAACACAAGTTGTGTGCCAATTTGGAGAAATGCACTTTTGGCATGACCCAGGTTTAGTATCTAGTATACATTATTGATGAGCGAGGGGTACATGTGGATCCAACAAAGATCCAAGTTATTCGGGATTGTCCAGCCCCAACCACCCTAACAGAGCTCCGTAGATTTTTAGGTCTTTCCAATTTCTACTACAGGTTTGTGTTGGGATTCTCTCATATCACTTGGCCCTTGAGTCAAGTCACCAAGGGAGGAGATAAAGAAAAATTCTTTTGGTCTGAATCTCAACATAAGGCATTCGGGGAGTTGAAGCATCGCCTCTGCTCTGCACCAGTGCTCACATTACCAGACTTGCAACAACCATTTGAGATCGAGACATATGCCTCTGACTATGCTATTGGGGCAGTCCTTACTCAACATGGGCATCCAGTGGCATATCACAGTGAGACACTTTCCAGCACAGTCCGGAAGTATCCCACTTATGACAAAGAAATGTATTCCATTGTGCAGGCTTGTCGACAATGGAAGAATTACATTTTGGGAAAGGAAACAGTCATCCACACAGACCACCGACCACTGCAATTCATATAGACACAAGGGAAGTTACAGAACAATCGCCATCGGAAGTGGTCCACATACCTACAATAGTTTCATTTGAACATTAAGTACAAAAAAGGCAGCACCAATAATGTTGCAGACTGCCTTAGTCGACCACCCATCATGGTGCTAACCACTGTGCTCAACTCTTGTGGGCATGAGACTTTCGAATGGCCGCTTCTCTACACAAGTGGTCCATAATTCGGCTACACATACAATACACTCTTGGAGGGTAAGAAAGTTCCCAATTTTCACCTCCAGGATGCCCTACTTTGTCACCTGGGACACCTTTGTGTTCCTTCAAGCGAGTGTGCCAAGATGATTTGGGAGGCTTACTACAATCGCGTCGCTGGGCATTTTGGGGTCGAGAAAACCGTGGCAGTACTGCAAAAGTATTTCTATTGGCCGAACCTTTGACAAGATGTCGGGAAGTACATCAAGTCCTGCACTGCTTGCACCATTGCCAAACCGACCATCAAGAAGCAAGGCCTCTATACTCTGTTTTCTACTCCCAGTCGACCTTGGGAATCCATCTCTATGGATTACATGTCAGGCCTTCCTTCTACTAAGCATGGAAATGACTGTGTTTTTGTGGTCGTCGATCGATTCTCGAAGATGTCCATTATGATGGCCTGCAAGAAGAATATCACAATAGAAGCCACTGCTAAACTCTTCTTTGAATGAGTGTGGGTACACTTTGGGATCCCACAGTCTATCATCTCAGATTGGGACAGTAGGTTCCTTAGTACATTTTGGTCCAATCTCTGGTCGATGCTGGACACCAAGCTCACCAAGTCCACATCTTTCCATACGCAAATTGATGGCCAGACAGAGGTCGTCAACTGGATGATTGTACACATTCTGCGCATGTACAATTCAAAGCATCCACGCACATGGGATGAGATCCTCCCCTATGTACAACACAGCTACAACCGGGATCTCCATAGTTCAGCCAACCATGGCCCCTTTCAAGTGGGTTTGGGATTATAGCCACTATGTCCCATTGACATAGCCATGCCATTTGTGGCTACTCAGGAAGATTCATCTCATGTCCAATCTGAGGCTGACAAGGCAAACAACTTCATTGAGCACATTCAACGCATCCGCTAGCAGGTTCATGACATCTTTGACAAAGCCAATGCTAAGTACAAGAAGCGACATGATCAACATCGAGTGTCACACAACTTCCAAGTGGGCGACAAAGTGTGGCTGCATTTGCAAAAGGAGCACCTCTCTGGACCCCACCGCAAGCTTTGTCCACTCCGATATGGGTCTTACACCCTCACCAAGGCTATAAGGGAAAATGCCTTTGAGCTCAGCATTCCACCATTCCTTGGTCTGCACCCAGTGTTCAATGTGGACTGCCTTCAGCCCTACTTTCCACCTCTACTAGACACGTCCAACATGGCAGAACAACTCACACCAACAGAGTTAAATCCAGACTGCATGGAACAAGACAGAACTGATCAGATCATGGATACACAGATCAAGCACACCCAAAAACAAAGGATATCGCTATATCGAGTTGTCAAAGTAGGCCAACTCCTTCACCAAGGCAAGTGGCTCACCAGGGACCAAGTTCAACAGAAGTTTCCTCATCTCATGGAGAAACTCAACGCAATGGGTACCATTGCTTCCTAAGGGGGGAGGAATGATCCAGGTGGATATTGGTGGCCACCCACCTATTCCACTTGGACCCCCACCATTGCTTCTTTCAGTTTTTCAATTTCCGCACAGTTTACTATTTTTAGCAGTTTTTCGGGTCCTGAACTTCCAGAGCCATTTTGAGTATTTCATTGTGTTCCTACATAAATCCGGATCATACCTCCATTAACCATACTTTATTGCCACTTACCTTGCAAACCTCCATTCCATACCATGAATAACAACACACATTGTCGTGTTTGTCTTTTAAAGTTTTCTTGGTTGAAATATTAGTGTATACTACATCAATGAATTGATGTTTAAGGTATTGATGGTTGTATTACTCTTCAAAGAATCAATGTTAGGCCAATGACCAACACTATGAAGGTGGAAGTGAATGAAGGATAAGCATGCTTCATTATTACACAAGAGTACATGAAAATCACATCAAGGTAAGCCCATGAAAGTTTTGAGTTTGAATTTATATTCTCTTGCAGATTTATCAATGATTGCATGCACCAATCTTACTATATTTCCAGTTTTTCCACCTTCAGTTAAACTCATTTTATAATTGTTCTAGATTTAGCAAGTTCCATTTTTTTTTTTCAGTTTCTAGTTCAGTCATTTTTCTAATTCAATTTTATTTTCTAGTTATAGAAATAGGTGCATGATTTGACTCGGTCTAAGTAGGAACAGATCTCTAGTAGTTAGTACTTGCCTATATTTATGTTTTCTACTTTTCTATCATTCCAATCTAGGTATTTTCTCATGTAGGCCTAGGGTACACTTATCTAATATATAATTAGATTTAGGGTTAGGGCTTAGTATTTTAACCTAGGCACAACACAATGATGGAGTGCAATGATTGTAAACCTAGTTCTTCCTAGTCTATAAAGGAGTAAGGTGGTCTTCCAGTAGGTTGGTTAGCAAATTTTAGGTTTTGATCTATTGTAGCATATTTTCTTATTTCCATATTCAATAAAATATAGATGTAATTAATAATTTAGTCTTGTGTACTTTCTATTAATATTTTCTGTAATATGTTTTTATAAAATCTAGGATTTGAAGATTGTTGTTTTGACAGGTTTTTATCTTTAAAGTTACTTAGGGTTTTCAGGATTATTCTTTGAGTGCGGGATTTTATTACCATGGTATGGAAAAAAGGCATAAGAGTTTGCAAGACAATATTCCTTTTATATCCCTATAGGATCAACATAACAAGACATTGAGTTTTGTTTCATTGTAACTTGGATGCCAATAAGACAATAGGATACATTTTTTTGCATCTTTTTAAAAATAAGAGTCAAAGATGAAGTGATATCTCTTTAACTATAATGCATGTTACAAAATCGGGAGATATTTTTGTAACTAAGGTTGTTTTGAATAAAAACCTCTCTCCTAGTTTTGAAATTCGTTCGCATATTCTCGAAATATGTGCCACAAAATAATGAATAAAACAGGAAATTAAATATTCTTGAAAAATAGGCCTCAAATCTCACTGCATATCTCCCAAATTATAACACCTGTGTATAAATTGAAGGAGGTTTTTGTTCTTTAGTATGTGATTGACAAAAACCTCTTTCTCTTTTGTTAAATTAATCTCCATTTGGTCAGAAATGGATTTTTAAGTAAAATTGTCCTTATGTGTAGCAAATGACCTCAAAACCCTAGGTTGTAAGATGACATACAAGCCTAGAGAACTTGAATTGGGTGTGTGTGTTGCATTGAGAGTCATACAAATTTATTTAGATAATTAATGAAAGGTTATATTGTATGTACAACATTGTATTAGTTTGTAATTTTTCAATTAACAAAGATAGATTTTCTACGACATCTTTGTGTAATGATATTTTGTGATAAATGCATTATTGTTTACATTTCTTAAGTATGTAATCTAACTAGTTCTAGTATGCATGATAAAACAAGATCAAATATGTTTCTTTAAGATTGGCACAAAACTATCTAACCCTCTATAATGAAATGATGTACAATAATCCTTAATGTCAAGCAAAAGAACTACTGCAACGATTGAACTGAGTGGTTTGTGTAGTACAATAGATAACTTCATGAATGATAATGCAATAGAAATTGAAACTTGGTTAGGGGAATAAGGGAATGTTGATTTTTTATTCTTTCGTACACCTTACAACCCCAAGAAAGGGGAGTTTTTATTACTAAAGGTTCCCTGGACCTTACCTAGGGTGGCATCAATAAATATCAAGACATGATTAGCAAGGCACCTAGTGCAATGTTAGTCCTTTGCCAATGTGGAAAATTTGTGCAATCCACACTAATTTTGAAAACCCCAAATTACCCCACAATGAGTTCTTAGAAGTCTAAACTATGGATAATTTCCTTGAATGATATTTACCACACTCACATACCATGAAGTGATTCCTCAAGTAGTTGTGTCCTTTCCTTGGGGAGCCAAATTATTTAACAATAAGTCTTTTCTTAATAAGAATAAAAGGAAATAAATTTGTGCTCTAAAATGATAAAATGCAATTATGAACATTAGAATACCATTGGAGTAACTCCATGCAAGAACTAAAGGTTAGTGATATGATTGTTCTCCCCATAAATGACAAGTTGAACCATTCATTCTAATTTACCAAAATTGTCTAAGTTAATTTTCCATGTATAAATTTAAGTCTACTCAAGTTCATTTGTTTTAGTCAAACACTTGTAAAGAGTTACAAAGAATACATAAGGTAGAAATGATAGATCAAAGAAAGAAAAGTGCATGTCTAAGCTTTATCTTCAACTTGTTCAAGACGATTCTTTGATATGTTGACTTCTTTGAGGCTCTCTTGTGTGGAAATTTCACTATAGAACAATTAATGCAAATTCAGAAATCTCACCTCAGCTTAACAGAAAAGGAAACTGCTATATTACCAAGTTCAATAGAACATGTGTTTAGCATTCCAAAATACAAGGGCAACATAAACTATCAAGTAATAAACCATTATCAATTAATAACTACCAAGTAATAAATAATTATCAATGGACTATATACAAACATATTCAAGGCATTGCACATTAAGCTTTATTGTAGAAGCTTGTGCAAATTTAGCATTATTGTAAAAGACTGCAAATTTCACGGTCTAAAGAAATCAAGCTTGGATTCGTTTCTCCAGTGAACTGAAACAGGGCCAGTTCAACCAATATGCCAAACAGGAGAAAAAACCAACCCACCTATTATATTCAAACAGAAGATAATCACAACTGATATGGATGTACAGATACAACTTCAATAATTTGTAAATTCAATGTATGTGACAAATATAAATAGGTTGAAGCTGGATAGTCCATCTATTGCCACAAAAAAAGATGGAACCTAATATCTAGTCAAATATATGTAATACAATAGTTTACATGCCTAAATTTTGCAATATGCTAAAAAATGAATCACCTTAATTCTTCAGTTCAGTTGTATATTTCATCAGCTAGATTGAGAAGAAGAACCTATATTTTCACAAATCCCTCAAGCTACCAGTTTACAGTTTTTTGCAACATTAATGAGGTGTACGCACTAGGTTCCTATGCTACTAGTCCATGTTTCTTTGAGGCATACCTCATCAATGATTTTTTAGTATAGTGGATAGGGATATTAGATTTTCTTGGAGGCATTATTCTAGTAGCCTCGACAATAGTTTTAGATTCCTTGTATCTATTTGCATTGAGACCATTTCTGACACTTTCCTCAGTGAAGAATTTATGAAGTTGACTATTCTTTATTTAAGCGATTCTAAGCAATTTCTGGCGAAATAATAAGCACCTCTACTTTTGTGACAATTTTAGTAACCATCCGAATTAAGTAGCAACATTTGGAAAATGACTCAATTCCACCAATCCAAATTTCAAAATTCTCACTAGAGTACATGATTGAAAGGTCTAATAAACATTTACTTGTTTGAATATAGAGTGAATACTAGGCCTAAAATTCCATCAACAACCAACAATATTTATGCAAAAGTATGTAAATGAATCCCAAATTCTTATAAAGTTGCAAGAAGACACCCATATGATACTCTTTGAAGAATCCCAACAAGCAGCACAAATTTTCTATGTTGACTTTATAAGTCACATTTTTAATTCCATAGAAGAATCCACAAAGTTAGAAAGAGTAATCATAAGTATGACCAAAAGGTAACTAGAACAGTACACTATCATTTTCAACAAACAAAATTCTAACCCTTAACCAATAGATATTCAAAAGGACATGCCAAAGATATCATTCATGTTAAGTTTCTTTCTTAGTCTTCCACCCAAGTTCATATTTAGATCTATATTGTTGAAAGGACTATCTCAAAAATGGCCCTTCATTTTGAGGGGTAAATCCCGGTTCCATATGGGAACTTGTACTCTTCAAAGAATGAAAGAGAGTCTTGGATCTCATTGAACAACCTTTGTGGTCATTTGTTGGACATTTATAAAATTATCTTACCTATATTATCTTATATTATTTGATACTTCCTCTCACTTAATTGACTCTCCTAGATCTTCAAATCTTTATCTAGTACCAAATGGTGCAATCGAGGATATGGTATGCCCAATTAGTGAACCTTCCCTCACTTTTATACCATGCATAGTGATGTACAACAAAAATATAGCAACATTGCGTATGATGAAAAAGAAAATGGTTGTTGTCAATACGTCAATACAAGTTGACATTAATGGCATTGACACTTATGTCAAATAGATGAGAATGGCACTGGTGTCAATTAGATGAGAGACATTGCCTATGATGACATTTATGTCATTGTTGGATAAGGTAGTATGATGACAAAGAAGATGGTTGGCACTCTATTTTATGGCACTCTGTTTTGAGGCACTCTGTTACTACATGGTGCAACAAGAAAAAATAGATTTGAATAAACAAGGAAGAGACTTGAACAAACAAAAATAGACTTGAAAAGAAAATAAAAGAAGAACAAAATTTTCCATTGTTTTATTCAAAAGGTTAAAGAAAGTACAATATGTAGATTTGCTTGAGACAAGCTCTGTGAAGAATGTCTCATTTGTACCAAAATCTTTATTCGTTCCTCAGATAGTGCTGAATGGTAATACTATATCTCATTTTAAATCAGGGAACATAGGGAATATACTAGAATCATTGGATAATTATGTCTCAAACATGTGCAGTCCTATTAAAGTCAAACTAGAGCTTCAGAACTTGGATTGCCCAGATAAAATGGTCACCATTATTTCTGCTCCAAATTACTATGGGGAATTTGATAATGTTGGGGGACTGTTGCATGAATGCACCTTGAAAATATTTGTTTGGAATCACATCCAAAATGATATATGTAAATAACATACCCAACCCATATGGTGTCTACCACAAAGGGTGTTATTGAAGCCATTAAATCTCTACAATTCTTTTGTTACCAAAAGAGTATTGTAAGAATCATAGTTGGTATACAAAAAGTTGAATTATGGCTACAGGTGTGTCACACATTTTGCAGATTGCAGTGCAGAAAGTTGCACATTTGGTAGAATATTTTGAGTCTCTAAAGAAAAATTCTAGACTTCTCGATGATCTCACAAAACAAAAGGATGATGAGATTGATATGTTACATAGAAGTATTACCATCCTTCATGATGCTTTCAGCAATGCCATGGCATAACTTGAGAATATGAAGATTAAGGATGTATATATATCACATTCTAAAGGGCATGTAATGGTAGTAACTAGTGGAAAAAGGTTAGCATCAAACATTTCTCAACCTCCACAATCCACAGATCATGTTGATTTTATTGCTAAATACAGGGCTGAGATAGATGAAAATTTATTGTTGGTTGTCAAAGACTTCGTACATATTATGTTACAGAATGATTGCCACTCGTTGGAGCTCAGTGTTGAAGAATTTCGAGCATAAGAGGATTTTGCAAAGGGAATACAAGAGGAGAACATATCCTTGCATGATTCCTTGTCAGCCAAGAAACAAGAAGTGGAGGATCTTATGAAAGCACTTGATGTAGTGGACTTGCAATTAGATAATTTAACAAGTATTTTGCAGAGATGATGAAGGCGAGACTCAACAATCATCCAATCAAGAGATCGACGGTGCTGATTAAATGGCTTGTTGAGTGTTAGTCCCACATTTCTTGTGTAAAACAATTTGTATGGGTTTATATAAAATTTTGTCTCTAAAATATATCGACGCGGAGTGAACAGGTATGGTGGTGGATCTAGGTGTTTGGTATCCACGTTAAGCTCACCAGTCTAGAGCCTGGGACGACCTATCAGGCACCCTACCTTTTGGTCAAAACGATAACGATCGTTGGATTGCCAATTAAAAAATGATCTCATCCGCTTATTGAATTTTTTTTATTTATACAAACTGTGGGGTTATCGGTCATATGGGTGACTTTGGTCTTAAGATTCATTGGATAATTTGGTTAGTGGAACCAATGTAAAGGCTGCCAGAATTAACCGGATTTTAGGCATAATGCCAAGTATGGTGGATTGCCAAATCCATTGCTAGTCAATTTAAAATCCAGGTGTTCGCCAATTTTAGTAAAACCCTACACAACATTTAGACCTCTATAAAATATCAAGATTTGTGATAGTGACAAGGTCAAGAGGAAGGATGATCACACAAAGATATGTTTCACAATGATTACCCCAAGGAAGGTTACCAATAATTTCTATAAGATATTCCAGAAGGATACTAATTATCATATTTAATTTAGAATAGGTTTCATTCTTATTACTAGTGGTATTTATATAAAGATAAAGAGAAAGAATTGGGTTCTTCAAATCAAAGGAATAAATTAAATAAAGTGGTATAAAAACCCTTCCTGCACCAATAATTAAAAGGATGAGTTGCATAGTTCACTCATAGGATAGAAGGTAGATTCTTCGAACAATAAAAAAGACAAGCTCATATTTGACATGGGTATTATGCAGTTTATTTAGCTCCCATTTAGTGGCAGTTGCTTGAGTCACCATGAGTGTATAATATGGAAATCTTTTCTAAACAAGATAGTCATGTAAAAAATTGCATTTTTTGTATTTTCCATGAATTATCACCGAGGTTAGAAAGTTTCAATTATTGTAACTTATGATTATCCTCATTAAATTTTTCCTTGATTAGTCTATGGTTCTATTACCCAAAGAATTCTGGTAACATTTTCAAATTGTACTCTTAACATACTCTAGGTCCAATATTCTAAATAATCATTTTGAAGGGAAAGTGATAGATGGGGGATCTTCTAATGGTTTGATATATTCAATATTGATTTTCTACATCTTAGTAATTTCTTATATCATCGTCATTTAACTTAAATTTGAATATTGTCCCAACTTGGGTAGGACCAAAGTGTAGAACTTGTACATGATATATTTTAACATCATTTTTTATTAAGGTAATCCAAATGTGTTTATTCCCATCATTGAATACACTGGTCATTGGCTTAGGTATGATGGAGGAATAGTATATTTATTACACTAGATACAATTTGGATAAATCCACTGATGTATAATATAGAATTGGTTACTAGAGAAATTTTCCAAGTCCTATGGAAAGACAATAACATACACACTTGTCCTTGGCTTCTAAATTACATTTCATGCTTCAATTTGTTTTCTTGCACCATTGATGAAATTTTTACTTGAATTCATCCCCTCTTGGGGATAACCCTTGGTGACCAATATAGCCTTGCATATTTCAATAGATCCACATGTGTTATACTTTTCTCACTCACACTAACATCCCAGAAGATTTATTCTTGTAAGTAATGGGGTCAATCACGAAGTATGATTCTTCATCAATGTCTCAAACTCACCAACCATAGTTGTGTTTAACTCTTCAACATATATCCCACTAAAATCCCTTTGACACGCTCATTGGATCTTTATTACTAGTAAGGACAATATCTCTCTCTTATTGCTTGGATGTTGAAAGATACTCTAGATTCTATTGGAAAGGAAACAAAATACCAAATTTTGTAGCTCAAATGGATGAAGTCCTGGAAAAATTTATATACAAGATGTGTGGTGCATGTGACCATGTTATTTAGCTATTGATTAGTATTCCTGTTCTTTTTCATAACTGTAAAGTTGTTCTTTGTTCTCTTTTATGTCTTGTAATCAACTAAATTTTTAAGGAAATCACCCATGTGACTAGAATAGTGATTGAGGTTCAATCCGTTCATTATTGTTAGATTCCTTAATAATGTGCAGTATTTTTCAATTTATTCATCTTGGAAAGAATTTGGACAATGCCACAACTGAAATTTCGTTGTAGTAATAAATAATATCCAAGTTTTGCTAGGGTCAGTGGGTGTGAGTATGGGAAGCCATTTTTTCAGGATATTGATGGGACACATAATGTCACATCATGCAACATCACATGATTTATTTTGGCATCACTTACATCTACATTTTTCCCATTTGGAGTACAATCACACACATGGACAAGGATTTCAAGACTTTGTCTTGTGAAATTAGACTTGGCATCACTAGATACACATTTTGGTTAGTTTGTGCAAAAATCCCAGTTTAGGTACTTACCTACACCTAATGTGTAGAAAAATCCTTCCCATTCATTTGCCCACGTGCACCTTAAGTGTAGGAAAATTGTATATGACATTTTGGATGAGTGATGTGTGCAAGTTACTTGAAGGTGTGAACCCAAAAGAACTGAAGCACGTGGTGAGAATATCTCTAACTAGTTTCCCTGATTAATGAAGAAAATTGATCGAAATAATTACAAGTGTCATGCCCTACCTTGTCTTGAATAGAAGTGAATTGGATATGGATAAGGTAAAATAAGATATGATAATTTTATTATTCAACAAATGACCATGAATAGGTTGAAGGAACTACTAGGTACATCATAATCAATCCACAAGTGGGAGTGCAAATGCAACACCTATGAAATTAGATATAATATATGAGATCTAATACCTAGGAACTAAATAAAGTCTATCATCCAATAAGGAGATACAAATAACAAAGAGGTCTAGTTAAGAGCTCGAGAACTTGGAAGAATGTCTCAATTGAAGATGTTTTGGGAGGGTGCTTATGATCTCATCCAATAAATCTTGGATGCAATCAATGCCAATTTTAAGATCTAATTTTATACCCACTAGAAGATTTTATGGTCTCATTTGTATCCAATAGTTAAAACTTATGCTCAATGGGTGCTTTTGTTCCCTATAGTTGTAAGGCCTAATCTATGCCCAACATTTATTACAAAGTTATGTGTCCCTTAACTTTTCTATAAGCTAACAAAAATATAAGGGGTAAAAGTGACCTCTATTCCTTGGAAAGGGGTTCTTTTTGGGTGCAAATGGATTATCAGAGAGGAAGTCATGCATGGAATGTGACCTATCAATATCCTTATACTTTTGGAGTTATTCATTGATAGAATTATGTGTACTCCTATTTAGGAACATCCTATGATGAACTTGTTTGAAGCGTCCTTTCGTAATTGATGAATCAATAATAAATAATCCATAATAGAAGTGGTAGAGAAAAGATTAATATCTCCTGAGCTTGATAGAAGTGGCAGTCAGGATAAACACATATGAACATTGTGGTGAAATATCATCCAAAATTATAGAGGGATATGAAAGTGTACAATGAGAACCTTGACAAACACAACCCCTAATGCTTGCAATGTTGTCTAGAGGATGGAAAAGTTATGTTTCTTTTTCCAAATATGTAAAGTGATTATATTACAATTTAATTAATGCATTCTCCTATTATTATATATGGTTTTATACTTTATCAAAAAAATCACCAAGACTTTACAAGGTTTTATAATTCAGTGAAACATTCGCCAAGATTTTACAAGATTTTATAATTTAGTGAAACATTCACCAAGATTTTACAAGATTTTATAATTCAGTGAAAGATTCATAAAGATTTTATAAAATATTAAAAGATTAGCCAAAACATTATATATATACATATTATATTATTGATAAAATAGGCTTTGAATTTTCTTATGTATCATGGGGATTCACCCATTTATTATACATATAAATTTAGGGGGGGTTCTTAAAATCACGCCTGCTTGAGGGTTGGATTCCTCTTCTCAGTTGGTACTAATATTTGCAAGTTGAGTCTTGCATTGAGAGTTGGTGCTCTTGTGGAGTTGTTTCTCTATTCAGTTGTTGCTCAAAAAACCCCCAAGGATTGTATCCGTAATATAAAAGAAAATTGTACATATATATTGTGTTCCTTATATTCTTCATGATGATGGTTTATTGATGGTGTTTGTTGCTGAGATATGAGTACATACAACTTGTTATAAAAGAAAGTAAATGATGATGAGTAGATGGTGATTTCTAACTAAGGTGTTTTGTAAAGAAGTAAAAAGAGCCCTACATTGATTCACCCCCACTCTCAGTGTGGTCGGTGTGTCCAACGGATTCCTACACACAAGGAAACAAACAAATACCAATCAACAATTCTTCTAATGTTAGGAAAATCAAATTCATTATATCTATCTCTATCTATGCATTGCAAGATTAGATCTAAACATTTGTAAATCAGATACAAACATATTTAGGGGAAAACCAATGATTTATTAATGAAACATAATAAATACATCAATTATGATACCTTGGATGTAGATGCAATCCCCTTTGCTCCTTGCTCCTTGCACCTCCTCAACTTCTTAATCAAACTAGGAAATCTGATTGTGACTCGTTTGAATAGGAGAAGCTCCTCTATATTTGGAAAAAAAACTCTACAAATGATTCTTCCTCTTCATGCTCAAGAATTTCCTTCTTTATATATATAATTGGAGGAGCATATGGAGATATTCTATATCTTCTAGAACCCAATGGATATTTGAATGATGTGAGTTCCAAGGCTCATGCAACAATGATACAACTCATCGCTCACTTACCTCTTTGCAACTCTACGAATCTAGAAGGTTTTAAGGATCGCCCCTTGTTGCACTATAGATGACCAACGACTATTGTTGCTTGTTGTCTCATGTGGGACCCACGAAAACCCTAAAAAATGTCCCAAATACTGAGCTAGAGATGTTTTTTTGAATTCATATTCTATTGGATTCTCTTCTAGATCTGTAAGGTGGAAATTAAGGCTATAACAATGAACATGTTTTTTTAAAAGTGAAATAGAAAATAACTTCACTAATATTGGGTTGCTTCCTAAAGTTGGAAGCAAGACATTGTGGGCCATTCAAAATATTAGAAAATATAGGGCTAGTTGCATACATGATAACATTGTTTGCATCCATGAGAGTGCATAATATTTTTCATGTGTCATTATTAAATAAATATGTTCCTGGCCCTAACCACATAATTGATTGGATTGTGATCTAGGGGGAAAACGAAGGGGATTTGTAGGTGGAACCAATATGCACCTTGGACCGGAAAGTCAAAGTGCTTAGGAACAAATCCATAAGGCTAGTGAAGGTTCAATGGACCTTCTATGTTCCTGAAGATGCAACATGGGATCATGAAGAAACTATGCGAGAGGAATAGATCCACAAATATTTTCCAATTTTGAAGAAAATAGAAGCTAAAAATGAAAGACTCCATTTTTTCACAATGAGAGTTTTGAAACCACATCTCAAAATTCTTGGTCACCTATGTTAATATCCTTGATAAAAGAATAGTACAACCTGATGGACTGAGAGCAATGAAGGGGGCACATTCCTTGGATCAAAAGGTTGAGAAGAATGAGAGACTTTGGTTGGAACTGTTGTTGGAGAGTAAACAAATTTCAAAATTTTATTTTTTGAATATTATGATGTAAATTTGTATATTTATTTTAGCATGGTGTTGTGCACCGAGGATGGTGCACAATTGTAGGGGAGGGGGAATATAACATCCCTAGTATAATTTTCAGTTTAATTAATGCATAATGTAGATATGAATGTGGCTATGGCCAAGTGATGTAATATGCAAATTTATTTTTTGTTTTTAAATAAATAAAATGTGATACCAATTGTTGGGGGATATGGATAGAGATGGGGGGTTGAGTTCTCCACAATACAAAAGAGTATTTAAGAGGGGTCCAAGGGATAATTAATTGTGGATATTAATTCTAACCCACATTTTTTAATTTTATTATCTTTTGGGCTATCCTTCTACTTCATTGTTTGAGTGTATGTGATCCAGATGGATATCGGTGGCCACCCACCTTTTCCAACTGGCTCAAAACAGTTTTCTGACAATTTTGGCAATTTACTATTTTTAGCAGTTTTAACTTCCGGGGCCATTTTGAGGGCCTAAATGAAGGTTTTTCGGTATCAAGCTCCTCAATGATATTTTAAGGAATAATTGGCCCCCCAAAATGAATCTCCTCGATGATACCTTTCCAACGGGTTATCACACTCCTAAAATGGAGATCGTATGCAAAAGTTACGACCCCAGG
>ML789804.1:291089-307483 GCA_009831015.1 Picea engelmannii
CTAGGTCCACTATATTATTAAATAAGGCCCACTATGGTAGTTAGATATAATAAATGGGTAGTTAGATATAATAAATGTAAGAGGGCTTCTTAGAAGGTTCTACTTCTAGAAGATTCCTCCTCTAGAATGTTCTTAGGTGATGGCAGCACTATATAAATGGGTTTAAGCAATGTAATGGGATATGAAGAGAATTATTGTATTGTGAGTTGTAGCTCAATAGGAGGATTCCCCCTCGAAGAGGCAAGTGAACAGGAGAGGATCCCTTCCATAATAGGATCCATTGTATGGTGTTTCCCTACCTCAAGGGTTTGGTAATAATAAAGTGTGGTTGCTTCTATATTTCTCTCTGGACCTATTGTGTATTTAGTGTTTGTGGTGTTTATATTTGTAGATCTATTTAGGTTCTTAACATCATTCCTTTATATTCAAAAGAAAAAAAAAATCATTTCATTTCAAGCATTTGCACTTTTGTCGAAATTGCTTTACTCTTGGCATTTTAGGAAGGATTGCATTGTCATTGAAATTAAAAGAGACTACATCTTGTGCATGGCATTTAGAAGCATACCATTTGTTTTGAAAAACAAGACTAGTACTTATTAGTGTTTTTACATGTGCATATTTCATATGTTGAGTCATAACACCATTAGTTTCACGAACGTACCTATTGAGTAAGCAAAAGCCATTAAAATTAATGCTCAATACTTAAAATTGATTAGAAAATTTTATTTTTTAAGGTACACAAACAAGTTTAGGATCTAGGGCCGTGGAATAGGAATTTGTGAGTAAACTTATTCAAGGATACAAAAAATCAACATAGGTGTCTATCCAGGGAGTGGATAAATCCATTATATAATTGATGTTCTCATGAGACTCTACTAAAACTAGAGTTAAGAATGAGGTTGCATAAATTTGTTTGCAAATTTATCCCTCTAATACTTTCCTAGTGTCAGATATATTTCTAGGGTTCTATTCATATCTATGGGTTCTTGTGGTACCTTGGTGCTTCTTGAGATTTAGTCTTAGCTACCCTTCCCATATGGTGGAACTGGCCTGTGACTATTAGCCTAAGCATTGGTTATACCGTAGTGACCTTAGTTTCCTATACTAGGTATCTGTACAGGTTACTAGAAGGGGTTGTTTTGCAAGTACCGTGAGTCAGATATGGATCGGACAACGCACCAACTTTATGAAGGATTTTCTCTTTGGAGGGGTCTGACTGACTACACTATGAATTCCATGAGAGTCCTTATGACTTATTTTTTTACCTCCGCTCTGTTTTTCAGGAGTCTCAATCCCCTCCTGGGGGAGGCATACTTTCTTTAGTTCAGGAGGCCCCTTTTTAGCCACCCTCTCTTGTTTGCATGCATTAGCCTCTAGTTTTATCTAGGAGTGTGCTCCTTTTATATTAGTTGGCCTTAGGATTTTTCTTTGTGTCATGAGTTTTGAGTCATCATGGAGCGAGACCAGCCTCCCTGCCGGTCTCATTAGCTCTTTAATAAATTACCACAATTTGGTTTAATACTGAAAACGCCTCCTAAAAGGCGTAGAATTAATAAACGTGGTACATACATATCTACGGATCCATATCATGACCATCCCATCATGAGTATTGATTCACGTATGAGTATGTCATGAATCCATTTGACTCCAACCTCCGCTATGGTTAATGGATTCCCCGCGACTCCCTCATCATCGATTACCTCGATTCATACAAATCTCTCAAGTAGCGCTACCTTGTCCATGAGCTCAGTATGAATTATATAAGCTCAATTAGTATGACTTGTCCATCATTAATCCTTGTTCCCCCTGAAACATTTTTTATGGGGATCTCTAGTTATAGTGCTTAGTCAATGCCTCTGGTCTCTAATTCTTTTTCTTTTGGTATGTTGAATATGACTCTGCAAATGTCATCCTCCATTCTAACATATAACATCAATACTATTTTTGGGTTAGGGGGCACGTGGCCTCCTTATAATCCTTTCCAGTTTGGTGGGGGTCATATCCCTCAGTCATTTCCTACGATAGGGGTTTGGAATCATCCTTCCTCTACACCCAATCCTAGTTATAATTTTCAAGGATGGAATGGACAAATGGGCAGTGTTTCTACTTCATATATCATGTCCATATATCCTTTGTCCACAATGCCTATTCCAACGAATTCTTTTATTATGGAAAATCCTCCTCCAACGTGTGGTATTACATCAAGGGGGAATCAATTTTATAACATAGGTAACCTCTCGTATGGAGTTCTTTCATCATGGGAAAATATATATCCTCACATGGGTAATCTTTATCATATCCCTTTTTCCTCACAAGTGGTCCCATCGGTGATGATTCCTTTACAACCTTTCATGAATCAGTTAGGAGGGGGATATTTTCCTATCGGGAAAGGCCATGGTGTCTAACAAAACCCTCCTTGGCCCACAGTCTCTCAAAGTCATTATTTCATGGGAGCATGGTCTTAGAAACCACAACCAAGGCTCAATTTTCTGGCCACTCTTAATTTCCTAGATCTGTCGGAATTAATGAATGACCCTGTGTGTCATGATCCTGCATGGCCCCCATTTCCTTCCAAGCTTCCCTTAGAAATTCCAAAATTTGAGGGTAAGAGTAGCAAGGATCCAGAAGATCATGTTACCACTTTTCACTTATGGTGCTCATTGAGCTCTCTTAATGATGACTCGGTCCGTTTGAAACTATTTCAAAGCACCCTTATGGGGGTTTATATGAAATGGTATATCGAGTTACCAGGGGGAACATACCAAAATTTCCATGAGTTGGATTTAGTTTTTCTCAACCACTTCCAACTTTCGGTTCGTTACGAAACTAGTACCGATATTTTATCAAATTTCCATCAGGACAAAGCCACCCACATATCAAATCACATTCAAGAGTGGAGTAGAATAAAGTGGTTGATTAAAGCTAAAATTCCTCCAGAGTTTCTATTGGAGTGGTTCCTTAAGTCCCTATTGCCATATATTTTGAAGGATGTTTCTACATCCAGGGTAATGATTGAGAAAGAAGACATATTTAAAGCCCCAAAATTATATCTTATATACGCTCAATTTGGGATACTCTATGAAATTATTCTTGACACACCATGGTCAAGTAATGATCCAAGACAAAAGCATGGGTCCTATGCCAATGGCATTAGAGGCTCAACAAATGCCAAGTCCACAGACTAGGTGACAAATGAGATGAACATTTTGTCGCTCAACCAGTCTATAGTAGGAAAAGCTATGAATTCTTCCTCTCCCTCTGATTCATCGAAATTACATTATGTGTAGTCGACGAACCCGAAGGGTAACCAATATATCGGAGGGAATATAGCAAAGGTAGAAATAATAACCGCAAGGGTGGGAATAAAAACAACAATAATAAGAGCAAGGACAATAAGAATAACAACAAGTCTGGTAACAATGATGGTGATGTAAATAAGAAAAAGCAGAATGTGAAGTTTCCATGTAAGCTATTTAAAGAGGATCACCTTACCCATTTATTCCCTAAGATAGATGAATCCTCAAGGCTTATAGTGCAGTAGATTTCTATGTTAACTAATCTCTTTCCACATAATCAAAATATGTCTCATGAACCTGTTGAGCGCTCAACACACCCTAAAAGATTTTATGAAATTCTGTCACTTTGGGTACCACTTGTTTCTTTTGTTTTACTGTCTGAATTAAGTTCACTATGGATGATAGTTTATTTTATTGTCATGAATCTTATCGATCGAATCACATTTGTTTGAACTTGTTAAATGAAACCTTGTGCCAAAAAGAACTTGGCATTTTAACTACGAATCTGAAGCTAACACTGTGACTAGAGTTCTTGTGTTTGGCGTCATAAAAAACCAAGCAGGCAAAATGATCGCACAGTAATAATAATTATCGATTGTCGATGCACCATCGATGTCGGTAAAAGGAAGAATAAGTTTTCGTTAGTAATTCACCACGTAGTTTCAGGATATAGCCAATCACCATCAGCGTTGGAAGAATACGAGAGTACTAAACTTGACATGAGCCATGATAAACCCCTGATAGCTGATGAGAGATGTGTTAGTTCGGGGTCGACGAAATCTTGAAGACTTAAATCACTGAAAATTTCCACATTGACGCATCTTCAATTGTCGATCCCTGGTGCACTTTTGACATCGGTATATTTTCGAGAGAGTTAATCTGGGAGCCCTTGGGTAAGATTATCGCCGATCTCAGATCCTTGATACTTTTCAGTGTCGGAAGGGTAGGATCTGTTGTTATAATGATTAGCTAAGGAAAATTCCCTGATTACGAATAACACGAGTAAACGAAGATGTCGGTCTCAAGTGCCACGTGTCTTTATCGCATATGGGTGTCGTATGGTCTAGTTTTGTTCCGAGTCATCTTAAGGTTCCCTATGTCCTAGTCACACCTTCGAGTCAGCCTTTCCACGTCAGCTTTGTATGACAAGATGGATCTATGTCGGAGATTTTTCAAGGAGATATCAATAAAAATTATTTAAAGAGGAGCCCTGACCCCCGATCCACAAACTAGATTAGAAAAACAATGGGATGTTTTCAGCACAAGATAAGATCAGATTCTGTCATTTAATAGGCTAGTTAATTCTTCACCACGCATAAATTTCTACCCTGTGCGTCGATTGAAAAACAAGAATTTGAAATCACCGATAGGCCACGATATAGCCCGCGCCTACGCTGTCGACCTTCGATCGAATTTAATTTTAAACGTAATGAATATCTGGTGGAATATTTTATATAACTGCACTTATATCTCGAATTGAATAGTTGATCCGAGAAGGTAAGTTCATCTCTGTTTAAATCACTAAAACATCTTCGAACACTTCTATTTTGCGCACAAGTTTCCATTTCTAGAGCATCCAAAGAAGAAAAGTGAGCGTCTCAAGAATGTTTTGATTCTCACACCATTTAAACTAGGCTAAACAAGAAACAGAGGTATGTGTTAAATTTTATCAATTCGGCGGTCATAATTTGTTATATATATGAATTTGATTTTATACACAGTCTCTAACTATGTTCTAGCTGCAGGGAAAATGCCTCCAAGAATGTCAACGACCAGACACTTGCCGAGATAATCTAAGCTAAAGGAGGCAAACATTGGTGAGGGTTCTTCTCCTGGTACTACGAGGCAGTTGGAATACGCTCCCAGGGTGGATTCGGTCATTAAAACCTCGACGAAGAAAGCATTCATTCAACCTATGGTATTCGGTGATACATAAGTGACCAATGGATCCAAAATAATGCTCCCACACTAAGGAGACATATTCAACAGAATCAACCCGAAGTATATCCCACACAGTGACCCGAATGCAAGGGCACTCGATGATCAATTTTTCCCGAACATTCGGTGGTCGTGCTTGCACATGGTAGCTTTCTGAACTCCAGTTTTCCCATGCATTGAGGCTTTTAGCTGGCTAATCGATCATACAAATGCTCAAAATTTCCTCATCAACGATGATAATGGAGGGTGTGTCGAATTTTTTCACACTACAAAAGTTCAGAAGTACTACAAGCTTAGGGACCTAGAGGAGTGGTTGAACACAAAATTCATGGTGAAGTTCTATGAATTCCACGACACTAGCCGATTGATGGCCTCATGGTGGAAGGAGGACAATAAATTTACAAATTGGAGAAATGGATGGTATGGGACAACGAACCTAAGAGAGCCATATATCTACTTGATGGCTCTAATCTGTAGACTGTGTGGAGAAAAGGATTGCTCCAAGTTCTCTGAAGCATGGATGCCCCTATTGTACACTGTGGATATCTCGGGGAGTAGTTTCAACTGGAGAGAGATCATCTCCAAGAAATGGAGCACCTATGTAGTGCAGGCTCAAATGCTGAAAGAAGGTGAAGATCCTACATTTCATATGACCTCGTACCTAATCGATGTTATCTGTGCGATAAATGTATTCACCGACATGAATTTAAGATGGCACATTGCGTAACTACATTTTCGTGTTTACTTCAACATACTATGGGAGAACAAGTACAAAAATTCCTACGCCCTTATTTGCGATGAATTCATCTCATGAGTCTATTTTATTTTAATTAAAAAGGAATGCCCAAGGTTTTCCAGAGCAACCAAGAAACGGATATCGAAGGTAGGCCACTGGTATATAGATGAACACACAACCTATATCAGGGTGTTCAGGGCCACCGAAGCACCACATTTACTCCCTGCTCATGTCCCAGACCGACACATCCTGGGAGAAATGTGTTATCAAACTATCCTATAGGGCTATAACACCACACTAGTAAAGGAAAAGAAAAAATATTTCATACCCTATGACTTCCATGTGGGGTTTTATCTAGTGAAGGACACTACTCAAGACAAGCAAGAAGGGTTGATCCAGCTTGAATTCAGGTTCCTGATAGGCAGTTTCGAAAGCACGATCCTAAGGGCCTAGTCCTCGAGCATGCTTCATAAATATCGTCATGTTGGACATATGTGCATGACAAGTTTGAGGATGTTATTTTTACATAATGCGCTTAGGACTGGGGGGAGGTATTACAGAGGAAATCCAACCCAAACATGACCAGGTTCAAGGCTATGAGAATGGATGAGAAGGTTGAGACAATAGAGCATTCGACTCAAGAGGATCTTAGAGTTAGGGAAGAAATCAAAGCAGCAGAGACCATAGAGTCACAAAGGAGAGGATTGTTATTACTAGAGGGAGCCCAGATTTTCATTGACTAGTTATAGAATGATATTGATCTCGTAGAGATGATGAGGATCCCCATGGACAAGCCAATCAAAATCATAGGAGAGACGAGTGGCTTAGAGTCAATACAACTGGAAGAAATCATTGGTTTGAAAAACCCTAGAGCTCCATCACCACAAATTAGATCACCGGGGACCATTTCAAATATGCCTGAGGTTTTAAGGATGCCAGGTGAAACAAGTGCACCAAACCCCTTGTTTGATCTGATAACCATCTATGATGATGAGGAGAGTTTAGAGGTCTTACTGGTAACTCCAGTACCAATTATAGAGGAGAAGGAAATTGAGAAAGCATCTTCCCCAAGTCCTGATTCTCCAATTCAAAACCTTCTGCAGAGCGACCATGAGGTCGAAAGTGTCTTAGAAACTGAGTTGCTCGACCTTCCAGGTAACCCAAAAGATAGCTCGAGGGATGAGCTAGCATTGAGTGGTCAAAAAGAGGAAGCTCAACAATAAGAGATCGACACCTCTATAACCGATTACCAAGTAAATACTGAACCTACCCCTGGTTCCTCAATTTTGGTCGATACCTCACCTGTCGATGAACAACAAACAAAGCTTGAGCCATTGGAACATATGAAAGAAGTCCAAGAACCAATCCTAGAACAGATACACATAGACCAGAGCCTAGGCAACACTCTAATCTAGGGAGAAAAACAAATCCCCGAGCCTGTTGATGAGGTCACCGACATACAAGCAATATCCTATGACAAGAATAGGAAAGATATCATGAAGAGGACCACCAAGAAGATAAGGTTGATGCTAGATAGCTCGATTCTCATCACCACAAAGGAGAATATGCTCAACACAGAACATGCCAAGAAATATGATCTTATTGACACATAGATGGCTATCACGGATGACACGTTGAATAGAGAACAGAGAGATGAAAAGGAACTGGCCACTGTGCTGAAGGAGTTGGAGCATCTGCACCATTTGGAAAAGTACTATCAAGACTCTATGTAGGCCATGGTGTTTTTGAGGGGTGAGTTCCAGGATCCTTATGTCAAATTCACAAATGAACAACACCTTTTCACTGCAGGTATATGATATTTCCAAGAAGATACCCTTATGGAACTAACAACCTACAAATACGTGGAAAGATGGCATGAAAAAACATACCAGGCGGTAGAAAGGATTGATTACATCAACGTAGTACAAAAGGGCCAATACACCGAAGAGCATGGTATTCAATTGCTAAGGGAGAGAAACATCGCTTGGATCAAGAAATCAGACAAGTACTGGGTAAAGATGGCCTAGGAAGCTCAGCGATAGATACAAAAGAAGTGGGTTGAGTGAGAAAACAGTTGGTAAAAGATTAATCGGGAGATGAAAGGCATCGACCTCCCATAATTTGGATCACCTGGAGACTTTGTCGACTTGCATGACATATTCAAGTGACATGTAGAACAAGAATCGGCATGGACAACGGAGATCACACAGGTGGAAAGCATGGTGCTAGTAAAAATACAACAATTTATGGAGCATCTGATCAAGGCTTGTGCAGTTCTGTAGTGGTTGAGTATTAAAATAGTCAAATATAGAGAATGAGCAGTAGAAGTGAAATAAATTATTTCAGCCTTGATGGACCAACATAGGTTCCCATATGAAAACACGTGCGAGGATCTCTACGTCAAGTGGTTGAAATATGAGAAGAGTCATCCACTCCAGTAAAATGATGAGATGATTCTCAGAGAACAGATAGATCAAGCGCCATGTGGCGATATTTTGTTTACTTAACTTAAACTTGTAGTAACTATTTTTAATTAGTGATTCTATATAAATAAAGGGATTGAACTTTTAGAGAAATTCGATGGTTTTGGTAAAGACCTCATTTTTTGGAATTGTAAAGAACTATTCCTAAACTACCTTAATTGAGAAGTCATGTTAGGACCAGAGTCAATTTTTTTTTTTCAGTAAAGGCGTTATGTGATTGGATTAAGTAGGAGTTACTTCCAACTTTATTTCAAATTGATGTTGTAACGAGTAAGAGTTTCTGCATCTATTGATAAGTTATCTGTTTTAATATTTTTGCAGTTCTTTTTCTTAACGATGGAAAGAAATCGTTGTGTTAATGTGTGATTAATGTTAGAGCTAAGGAAACTATTTTTCTTACCATCATCTTATTACATGCGTATTTTCTTATGATAATTGTATCTCAGCCAATAATTGAAATACTAGCAATTTAATGTATTAGTACTAGGCTTGTAACATGTGTGAATATCTTTGTCTACATGCTTGAGCATGGGGGTTATCCCAAGCTCAACCTTCTTCAATACTTAAGACTCCCTTCCACCAGTTGGCTTATACCAACATACATCATTTTATCAGAATCATATAATAAAATAAAAGACAAAAAGAGAACGTTTAAACATAAGAAGGAACTTTCATAGGAAGATATCCTGTCAATCACCACATAAAGCCCATCGATAAAATGGCTAGATTGAAAGATCTAGAGAACCATTCCACCATCAAATGCTACAAAGTCTAATTGGGCCTCTATGGTGGGTTTGGTTCCTTCTATTGAGTTAAAGGGATTTAGGATCCCTCAACAGAATTAGCACTAGAAGGAGGGCCTAAAGAATGAATGGCTAACAACGTTGTTGATATAATATCTCACATAACCTACAGATTCAAAACAACCCACATGCATGGCTAGTCAGTCTCAAGACAACCCACATATAGAGAGTACTCCCGAAATGAGTAACTCAACCCAGAATGAGGAAGAAAACCTATTCCTTGAAATACCTTATGCTCTTCCTCATGAGGATTTGAATCAATGTAGAATAATCACAAGAGCTTATGCTCAAAAAATTGGATCATTTCCCTTAGCCCCGTTACTTCCTCATAGAAAAAAAGTAAGCATACCGGTGGTCGATACCCCGGAACAGGTTTTTGTTCACACAGTAGAATACCTGATAGTGTTTTCCCTCATTGAGATCAAACAACCCCTTAACCTAATCCCTGAAACACCAATGGGTAACTACTCTGAACCGGATGATTTCAAATTTGAAGAAGAAGGGTTTAACTCAGATCACTCGGTTTCAGAATCAAATGACATGGAGGATAATAACGATAATAACAAAGAGAGAGGAAATTTACCTCCAAATAACTAACCTTGGTTAGCCAGAGATGCTCTGGAAATCCCAGGATGGGTACATAACCTCCCTCGATATCCAAAAAATTTACTTCCCAAGTTTGACCCTAAAACCTCCGGATTGCCTGAAGACCATATTAAAATGTTGATACTAGCGATAAAACTGATTAACGTACAACACAAGGACATAGTATGTAGACTGTTTCCATATACTTTTGAGAAGTCATCCTCAACTTGGTATTTTAACTTGCCCGTAGGGTCCATAACTAGTTGGACGAAGTTTCAAAAGGATTTCTTAGAAAAAATTGTAGAAGAAACCACCACAGGAGCTTTGATGGTTGAACTCTTCGCTGCCACCATGATTTCAAAAGAGAAGGTTAAAGAATTCAATCAATGTTTCACCACTATATTGAATAAATTTCAACCCGAAGCTAAACCTACTCAGAAGCTGCAAATTGAGGTATATGTTAATGATCTCCCTACGTCTATTTCTATGAAAAGGGTTGCCAAACATACCCTGGTTGAAAATTTTGAGGAAGCCAAAACGATTGAATTCCAAATGAAGGGATGCAAAGAGGGTCAGGTCTCACTAGTTAAGAAAGAAGTTCAGCCTCCACCTAGGAGAGGACTATTTTTTATTAGACCTCCAGAAAAACAAATAGAACAAGGTCCTGAAAAGGGAAGCGAAGACCTAGAAGACCTACAACGAATGATAAAGAAACTCTCGAATGAAATTGTAGACATGAAGAGAAGTATCAGGGAAGGAAACCAAGGTTAAAGACATTATAAACCTTTTTTCAAGAGAAAACCACCTTTCAAAGAGATTGAACCTCCCCCAACCAACTTAAACATCGATTTGGATAATGTAGCCTCCAACTCTTTCTGTACGTATCATAAAGAGAAAGATTTTGAAAGAGACTGTCCCCAATGGGTGCATGCTATGAATTTAATGGAAAATCGGTTCCTAGATGAAGTTTCCCTTATTGAACAATCAAGCATCTTAGTCGTAAACATCGTTGAATAGGAGGAAGTTGAGTCACTGGAAGAAACATCCATGTTTTTATGGGATCCTAACTTGTCGATGCCTTCCGATGATGTAGTTGAGGTTAAAGAACCCCCCGTTGAGGTTTTGGTTGTACAAACGCGAAGTAAGGGTAAACTAGTCTCAAATGAACTTACCATTGTCCAATCCTCGAGGGGAAAACAAACTGTCGATCACCCAAAAGCACCTTTTTTTCTCCCAAAGAAATCCTATAAACATCCATAAACGAGAGTCACCCAGGCTAGACTACAACATAGTAGAAGACTTAAAAACGTTGAAGGCTAATATGTCGGTCATGGACATGTGTAGAATTCGCCAACAAAATGATTTTCTATTACAAGCCTTAAGGTCAATAGAATCCCCTATAACAAGAATTGAACTGGGGGAGGTCCCAGCTCCCACAGATCCAAAGAATAAACCAAATGTGAACACTTGATCTATAGGTAAAAAAGGAAAGCCTTTTGTCCCACCTTTCCTTTTAACATTTGAAGTCTTCAACATAAACCTCCATAATTGTTTAGTTGACTCAGGGGCATCCTCCAATGTCATACCATTATCTATCTGCAAAAAATTAAATGTAGTTCCACTCAAAAGTTATAAAAATGTTATAAAACTCGACAAAACTCAGGTAAATGTTATTAGGGAACTCAAGTATGTCATGATCACAATGGCTACACACCCGAAATGTGTTCAAGTAATTGACATCATTGTGGTAGATATACCATAAGCTTATGGATTTCTACTTAGTCGAGATTGGTCCAAGAAGTTGAATGGATACTTTAGCATGGACTGGGCTCACCTATCATTTTCATTAAAGGACATGAAAAAATGATTAGGATCGATAGGGAAAGGTATCTCAAACATACTTCCACCGATTTAGAAGCCTTCAATGAACCCTCGTCGACAGATTTCCCCATGCTAGAAAACTACTCCTGCGATTCTAGTTTCAACAATTTATCCCCTCTCTCATCTGATGCATGTCTCACTCAAAACTACAAATTTTTCAGGTAAATCTACTGGTAGCGGAGGAAGAAAGCTTCTTCTGTAAAGAACCTCTATTGGAAACCATAGACAAAGTAGGCAGAGATGGGGAAGTAACTAGGCATGAAGAAGCTGATGATTTGCGCTCACAAGTTTGGAACCTATACTTTGATGGTTCTAAATCTCAAGAAGGGTCGGGAGCAGGATGTATCTTCATTGACCCAAAAGGGAAGCGAAATTTCTTGTCCTTCAAACTATAATTTGAATTCACTAATAATACCGTCAAGTATGAAGATTTGGTGCAACAAATAAAGAAATAGATAGACTTAAACGTTAAAGAACTAAACTTTTTTGGGGACTCTGAAATTATCGTTAGAAAAGTAAAGAATACTATACATTGCAAGTCACCCCACCTGAGGAATTATCAACAGGAAGTGCATAGGCTAATAGAACATTTTGAGGCCATTAATATTACAACAGTTCCTAGGACAAAGAATACTCTTGTAGATTCCCTAGCCACTGCAGCCTCGAGGCTATCCCCTTTAGAATACTATGAAGCCTCCAGGTTCACTGTGGAACTTCTCTACAAACCATCAATGCCCAAAAATATTTCTAATTGGAAGGTATTTGAAGGAGATGAAAAACTTATAGACTTCCTAACCAATCAAGAAACTTTTAAATTATAGGCTATTGACGATGAAGTATTCCAAGAGAAACTAGTATAAAATGATTCCCATGAACAAAGAGGTGAAACAAATCACTCTAGTAACAAACCAAAGTTTCACAGGATATTGAGAGGGGTATCCAATTTGGAGAACATTTTTGACTCGAGGGAAAGATTTAAAGGGTCAACAAAGGATTTTGTGTTGCATATACGAGACTATAAATCTAGGAACCCCTGAGAACCCTAAGAATATAAATCTAGGAAAAACAGTGTCCAGAGAAGAAAGGAAAGCCTATCTTAAATTTTTTAGAGAATATATATATGTCTTTGCATGGTCCTATCGAGGATTGAAAACTTATGACACTCGCATTATTCAACATACAATCCCATTTAAATCTGGAATAAAACCCTTTCAACAGAAGCTCAGGAAGTACCACCTATCTTTGGAACCCCTCATGTATCAAGAGCTAAATAAATTATTAGATGCTAAGATTATCTTTCAGGTTAGACACTCTTCCTGGGTAGAAAATTTGGTTCTTGTCAGGAAAAATTTCGAGGAAATTCGCTTGTGTGTATATTTCATAAATCTTGACAGAGAATCAGAAAAGGATAACTACCCAGTCCCATCGATGGAACAACTCTTGCAGACCATTTCTGGTTCTGATATTTTCTCCCTGCTAGATGGTTTTTCAGGCTACAACCAGGTTCTAGTCTCAGAGGAAGACCTATTGAAAACTATCTTCCCAACCAACTGGGGAACTTTTGCTGATAAACACATGCCCTTTGGGCCGATTAACGTAGGAGCAACCTTCCAAAGGGATACATACATAAATTTTTGTGGATTTATTAACATATGTGTAGTAGTATACTTGGATGACATGACTGTGTATTCAAAGAACAAAAAATACCACATCCAACATCTAATCCAGATCTTCGAAAGGTGTAGGAAATATGGAATATCTTTAAACCCTAAGAAAACTATATTTGGCGTCGAGGAGGGGAAATTGCTAGGTCATATTATATCTCAGGAAGGAATTCACATAGATCCATAATGAATAAAGGCAATATCTCAACTTCCCTTATCCCACAACAAAAAGGCTATGCAATCCTTCTTTGGTAAAATTAATTTTGCGAGGAAGTTCATGACCGATTTCACTAAAACGATCAAACCCTTACAAAAAATGATTCGTAAGGATGTTGATTTTAAGTGGGATGATGAGAAAAAGGTTTCTTTCAACAATATAAAGACTGTCATATCTCAAGATTTGGTTCTGCGAAGTCCCGACTTTAGTAAATATTTTTTCCTCTATAATTTCTCCTCTGACCAATCCTTAGTTGTAGTTTTAACCTAGAAGGATGATGATAACAATGAGGCACCAGTATCGTTCATGAGCATTAATATCCAAGGGGACGAATTGAATTAACCTGTCGACAGAGTAACACCCAAGGAATCTATAGGGAACTCCCCATACTTTCTGGTATATGAACAAGAAGCCATTCTCCCAAATGGGTTATATCTTCCATCTTTGCAGCTTGCTTAGGGATCTAGAGGACAACCCTCATCAGTTATTCAACAAAGAATTGATACCCTCCTCACGATGGAAGAAGAAAGGGAGAAATAAAAATAAAATTTGATCGCTCATCAACAGATAGTTAAAAGATGGTTTGACAAGCATAAGGCCAAAGATAAGAGTTTTTAGGTAGGAGACTTAGTCCTGAAGTGGGATAGAGAAAATGAACCTAAGGGAAAACATTCAAAGTTCTAGAATCTATGTCTCAGACCTTTTCAGGTATCCGAGAAACTTGGGGCAGGCACGTATCGGTTGCAAAATATGAGGGGGGAACGCGATGCCCTCCCTTTGAATGACCAAGCCCTAAAACAATATTTATGTTAAAAAAAATGTATGTGTATGTGTATTTTCATGTTATTTTTTTATAAATGCATAGGTGTAAGGTAGACTGATTGGAGAATCCTTTTTCATTTTTTTTTCTTTTTGAATTTTTCTTGTAAAAGGGTTATGTTCTGAAAGGAATTGGTTGATCTTAATCAATATGGTGTAGCAAACCCTACTCCTGACTCATGCTTACGTGCAATACAAGAAACATTGGGCAATTGTAGTTTTTTTTCTTCAAAGAGTTCTATACCTAGTCTTTGCAAACAAATGACCTTAGTGAGTGATGAAGTGTCCGCCTGGTGGTCTGTTAAAGCCTAAAGGGAAATATGACAAGTTGGAAAGGACCACATGTACCTCTAGACAGAGCTAGGAAATTTTTTACCTTAACCATTTCATCTTGCAGATAACAGACGTCCTCCTCTCCCACTCGCTCAGGGAATCTCTGGCAAAAATAAATCAATTACGTTAAATGAGTGTAAAGTAGGAGAGGTTATGAAGATAACTCCGTCGAGGCTATGGATGCTTGATGGTAGCAGAAAAAAGGTCTGTGATGTTGGGGTGACTCCGTTGGGGCTATGGACGCTCGCTGGCAGTAGAGCAACACCACATCAAGTGAATGATGATAACTAAAACAACCTCGTTCCTGTGAATTTACCCGACTCTTGTCAAAAGGGGTCATGGGTCACGATAAATATGAACGAAGGTGAAAGAAAGGTTAAAAATCCATAGGCAGGCCCAGATTCACGAACCAGAGGGATTATAAATGCAAGGATAGGAGAGACTCTGATAAAAGAAAAGCCAGTTAGATTCTTAACCAGCTTCTGCATCATCGAAGCCTGGGGAAAGAACAAAGATCATGTTTTTTCCCATAGAATCGTCATTTGTTGAGCACTCAACACTGTTGGACACACCTACCACACTTAGAGGGGGCGTGAATGAGTGTGGGGCTCTTTTTCCCAAAACTCCCCTCTTGCACAAAAACTCATCAATTAGCATTCAACATTTATTCATTACCCATTGTTTTCATTTATAACCAGTTAGATGTGAGCACATATCAGCAACATATATCAGCAATATATCATAAACAAGTCATCAACACAATGAACACAAAGAACACAAGATGTATGTACAATTTTCTTTTTATTATGGACTAAAATCCTTGGGGTTTATCAACAACAACTGAATAGAGTACAACTCTACAAGAGAACCAGATCTATATGCAAGACTCAGCTTGCATTCTCAGCACCAACTGAGATGAGGAAACAATCCTCAATAGATATCAATCTGTACCATAAACAAGAGCATCAACCATGCACCAACTTGTGCCAAACAACCTGTAATCAACCTGTACCATAAAAAAGTGCATCCAACCATGTACCAAGTATATACCAATCATGTGTCAACAACTCATCAACAATGAATCATCAATATGTACCAACATCATCAACTATACACCTCATGTATGTGCCAACTCATCAACTGCTTGTCTCAACCATGACTAGTTTTGGATTAGTCAACAACCCTAACTTGAAATAATCATAACTTTATACTTGTAATGAATAAAGATATGAAACTGATACACAATGTTCTTCAGTGTGTTTTATGCAATTCCTCCAAATGGAACTACTTGGAACCTCTCAGAAAACGAGTTATAGCAAAAATGGCATACCTTGCTTAATTTTGGCTTATTCTAGAGAGCGACCTTGTAGAGAATGCCCCACACAAAATATTTTATGAATAGATCTGAAACTTTTACAGAGCCTACTACAGACTATAATCTAACCAACACAATTGGTCTCACTGAATTTGGATCTGTTATGAAGAAGTTATGACATTTTTACCTGAAACACCTGATTTTGACTATTTTCAGGACTAGCCACAAACCCTATTTTCCACGGAGTGTAACTCCAAAACTACAACGACCCACAAGATGAATTTTTAACCACAGATACTTGGCTATGTTTTTATCAAAAAAAAA
>ML789804.1:308372-331405 GCA_009831015.1 Picea engelmannii
CATACAAGCATGGGTCCTCCAACCATTCTTCTAGGATAACTCAATCCGTAAAGCGTCTTCTCGTGAGGGATTTCACCATAAGGGTACCACTTTGGAGTTCATCCATTTGTACACCTTATCAATCATGATAAGACAATAATGAGAGCATGGGCCCTCCAACCATTCTTTTAGGATAACTCAATCCGCAAAGCATCTTCCTATGAGGGCTTTCACCATAAGGGGACCACTTTGGAGTTCATCCATTTGTGCACCTTATCAATCATGATAAGACAATAATGAGTCATCTATACATTTTTCCAACAATGCATCATATACCAATGGAACCACATCGATCCATCTTCATCATGTATCAATGACAANTCATTGATCCATCTTCATCTATGCATTCTCATCAAGGACAATACATATTATATTACATAAATCATCAGTCAATCAATCCTTTGACATCAATAAATCACTTGACATCAATCAATCAAACCATTGGCATCAATGACAACATGATCGAACAAACACACCCTAAAATCTTTTATGAAATTCTGTCACTTTTGGCTACCACTTGTTTATTTTGTTTTAATGTCAGAATTAAGTTCACTAT
Source organism: Picea engelmannii (assembly GCA_009831015.1). Taxonomy (NCBI): domain Eukaryota; kingdom Viridiplantae; phylum Streptophyta; class Pinopsida; order Pinales; family Pinaceae; genus Picea; species Picea engelmannii. Next base: position 308,968 of record ML789804.1, read on the forward strand.
GGATGATGGTTTATTTTATTGTCATGAATCTAATTGATAGAATCATATTTGTTTGAAATTATTAAATGAAACCTTGTGTCTAAAAGAACTTGTAATTCTAACTAAGAATCTAAAGCCAACATTGTGGCTAGCGCTCTTGCGTTCGACGTCAACAAAAAATAATAAGGTAAAATGGACGCACAATAATAATAATCATCGATCATCAATGCACCATCGACGTCAGTAAAAGGTGGAATAAGTTTGTGTTAGTAATTAGCCACTCAGTTTCAGGATATAGTCAATCACCATCGGAGTCGACCGAATACAAGAGTACTAAATGTTGACATGAGCCATGATAAAACCCTGATAGCCGATGATGGATGCGTTGGTTAGGGGTCGGTGAAATCTCAAAGAGTTAAATCACTGAAAATGTTTGTGTTGACGCATATCTGATCGTCGATCCCTGATGCACTTTCGGCATCGGGATATTTTCGAGAGAGTTAATTCGGGAGCACTTTGGTAAGCTTATCACTGATCATCGATCCTTGATATTTTTCGGCGTCGGAAGGGTAGGATATGTTGTTATAACAATTAGCTAAGGAAAATTACCTGATTCTGAATAACACGAGTAAACGAGGATGCCAATCTCAAGTGCCATGTGTATTTGTTGCATAGGGGTGTTGTACGGTCTAGTTTCATCCCGAGTCATCTTAAGGTTACATGTGTCCTAGTCACACCTCTGAGTTATCCTTTCCACTTCAGCTCTGTATGGAAATATGGATTGACATTGGAGCTTTTGCAAGGAGATATTAATGAAAAGTGTTTAAAGAGGAATCCCGACCCCCGATCCACCAGCTAGATTAGAAAAATGATGGGATGTTTTCAGCACGAGATACGATTGAATTTTGTCATTTAATAGGCCATTTAATGCTTCACCCCGCATACATTTACACCCCGTATGCCGATTGAACAACAAGAATTCAAAATCATCGATAAGCCAGTAATTTTAAACGTAATGAAGATCTAGCATCAGATTTTGTAGAACCGCACTCATATCCTGAGTTGAATAGCTGATGTGACAAGGTAAGTTCATCTCTATTTAAATCACTAAAATGTCTTCAAACACTTCTATTTTGTGCAAAATTTTCCATTTCCATAGCATTCGAAGAAGCAAAGGGAGTGTCTCAAGATTGTGTTGATTCTGAGACCATTAAAACTAGGTTAAACAAGCAACATAGGTATGAGTTAAATTTTATCAATTCGACGGTCGTAATTTGTTATATATATGCATTGGATTTTTTAAATAGTCTATAACTATGTTCTAGATGTAGGGAAAATGACTCCAAGAAAGCCAATGACTAGACACTCGCCGAGAGAACCTAAGCTAAAGGAGGCAGAAATTAGTGAGGGTTATTCTCCGAGTACCACGAGGAAGTTGGAATACGCTCCCAGGGAGGAGATGGTCATTAAAACCTCGACAAAGAAAGCATTCATTCAAACTCTGGTCTTCGGTGATACAAAGCGACCACTGGATCCATAATAATGCTCCCACAATGGGGATAACTATTCAACAGAATCAACCAAGAGGATTACGTGGAGTATATCCCACACAACAGCCCATATGTAAGGGGGCTTGATGATCAAGTTTTTTTGAACATTCGTAGGTCGTGCTTGCACATGGTATCCTGCCGAACTCCACTTTTCCCATGCATTGAGGTTTTGAGTTGGCTAATTGATCATATAGATGCTCAAAAGTGCCTCATCAATGATGAGAATGGCAGGTGTGTCATATTTTTTCTCCTGACAGATGTTCATAAGTAATACAAGCTTAGGGACCCAGAGGAGAGGCTAAACACAGACTTTGTGGTAAAGTTCTATGAATTCCATGACACTAGCCAGCTTATGGGCTCATGGTGGAAGGAGGACAAGAAATTTACAAGCCGGAGCAATGTCTTGTACAGGACAATGAACCTGAGAGAGCCATACATCTACTTGATGGCTCTAATATGCAGAATGTATGGAGAAAAGGATTTTTCCAAGTTCTCTGAAGCATGGATTCCCCTAGCATACACTGTGGCTATCTCAGGGAGTAGTTTAAAATTGGGAGCAATCATCTCCAAGCAACTGATCACCTATGTAGTGCAGGCTCAAACACCGAAAGAAGGAGAATCTCGTTCGTTTCATATGGCCTCGTACCTACTCGATGTTATCTGTGCGAGAAATGTCTTCACCGGCATGAATTTAAGCTGGCACATTGCGGAACTGATTGTTCATATTTACTTCAACATAATATGGGAGAACAAGTGCAAAAAATTATACGCCCTTATTTGCAATGATATCATTGCCTGAGTCTATTTTATTTTATTTAAAAAGAAATTCCCAAGGTTGTCCATAACAGCCAAGAAAATGATATCGAAGGTAGGCCACTAGTATCTAGATGAACACCAACCTATATCAAGGTGTTCGTGGCCACCAGAGAACCGGATGTACTCCCTTCTCAGGTCCCAGACCGACTCATTGTGGGAGAAATTTGCTATAAGACTATCTTGTAGGGATATAACACCACACTAGTCAAGGACAAGAAATGAGCTTTCATACCCTTTGTTTTCCATGTGGATTTTTATCTAGTGAAGGACACTACTCAAGCCAAACAAGAAGGGTTGAGTAACCTTGAATTCAGTTTCTCGACATGACGGTTTTGCAAGCACGATCCTAAGGGCCTAGTCCTCTAACACGCTTCACAAGTATTGTCATGTTGGCCATACGCGCATGACAAGTTTGAGGATGATATTTTTATATAATGCACTCAAGAATAGGAGGAGGTAGTACAGAGTAAATCTAACCCAAACATGACCAGGTTTAAGGCTATGAGCATCGATGAGTAGGTTGATACAATAGAGAATTCAACTCAAGAGGCTCTCAGAGTTAGGGAAAAAATCATAGCAATAGAGACCACAAAGGAACAAAGGAGGGGATTGTTGTTATTAGAGGGATCCCAAAGAGTCATTGACCAGTTACAAAATGATCATGATCTTGTAGAGATGATGAGGATCCCCGAGGAAAACCCAATCAAAATCAGATGAGAGTTGAGTGGCTTAGATTCAATACAATTGGAAGAAAAAACTGGTCTAGGAAACCCTAGAGTTCCATCACCACAGATTAGATCATCAAGGACCATTTCAACTCTTCTTGAGGTTTCAAGGACGCCAGGTGAAACAGGTGCACCAAACCCCCTGTTTGATATGATAACCATCTATGACAACGGCGAGAGTTTGGAGGTATCCCTGTAAAATCCTATACCGATTACAAAGGAGAAGGAACCTGAGAAAGAATCTTCCCCAAGTATGGATGCTCTAATTCAAAACCTTCCATAGAGATACCATGAGGTCGAAAGTGTCTTAGACACTAAGCTTCTCGACCTGTCGGGGACCCCAAAAGACATCTCAAGGGATGATCTAGGATCGAGTGGTCAAAAAGAGGAATCTCAACAACAAGAGATGGGCACCTCGACAATCGATTACCATGTAAATAACGAACCTCCCCTGATTCTTCAATTTTGTCCGACACCTCACCAGTCGATGAACAAAAAACAGAGGTCGAGCCATCGGAACATATGAAAGAATTCTAGGAACCAATCCTAGAACATATAAACATAATTAGGATCCTGGGAAACACTATAACTTGGGAGAACAAAAAATCCCCGAGCCTGTTTATGAGCTCACCGACATACAAGTGATCTCTTATGATATGAAGAGGAAAGCTATAATGAAGATGACCACCAAGAATAGAAGGTTCACGCTAGATAGCTCTATTCTCATCACCACGGAGGAGACATTTCTCAACACATAATGCACCAATACATCTAAGCTTATCTAGGCAGAGATGGCTATCACAGATGCCACGTTGGATAGAGAAGGGAAAGATGAAAAGGAATTGCCCGCTGTGTGAAAGGAGTTGGAACATCTGCGCCATTTGAAAAATTATTATCAATACTCTACGTAGGCCATGGTGTTTTTGAGGGGTGAGTTCCAGGATGCTTATGAAAAATTCACAAATGAACGACACATTTTCATTGTAGGTATAGCCGATTTCCAAGAAGATACCCTTATGGCACTAGAAACTTGCAAATACATGGAAAGGTTGTATGAAAAAACATACTAGGAGGTAGAAAGGATTGATTACATCAGCGCAACACAAAAGGGTCGAGACGATGAAGAGCAGGACATTAGAGTGCTAAGGGAGAGAAACATCACTCGGATCAGGAAAGAAGCCGAATACTAGGTAAATATGGCCCAAGAACCTCAACGGGAGATATAGAAAAAGTGGGTCGAGTGCCAAAAAAGATAGGAAAATATTAATTAGGAGATGAAAGGAATCTGCCTCCCAGAATGCGGCTCACCTGAAGACTTTTTAGACCTGTATGACATAGTCAAGCGACATGCAGAACAAGACTTGACATGGACATCAGATATCACACAGGTGGCAAGCATGGCTCCAAGACAAATACAACAATTTATGGAGCATCCGATCAAGGCTCATGCAGTTCTGCAATGATTGAGTATTAAAATAGTCAAATAAAGAGAACATGAAGCAGAAGTGAAATAAATTATTTTGGTCCCAATAGATGAGCACAGGTTCCCGTATGCAAACACATGTGAGGATCTCTTCATCAAGTGGTCAGAATATGAGAAGAGTCATGAATTCCAGTAAAATAATGAGATGATTCTCAAAGAATAGAGAGATCAAGTGCCACATGGAAATATTTTGTTTACTTAACTTAAACTTTTAGTAGCTATTTTTAGTTAGTGATTTTATGTAAATAAAGGGATTGACCTTTTAGAGAAGGTCGATGGTTTTGGTAAAGAACTCATTTTTTGGAATTGTAAAGAACTATTTTTGAACTACCTTAATTGAGAAGTCCTGTTAGGACCAGAGACAAAATTATGTTTTTCATTAAATGCGTTATGTGATTGGATTGAGGAGGAATTACTTCCAACTTTATTTCAGTAATTGATGATGTAACGAGTAAGAGTTTCTACATCTATTGATAAGTTATATGTTTCAATATTTTTGCAGTTCTTGTTCTTAATTATGGAAAGAAAATCGTTGTGTTAATGTGTGATTAATGTTAGAGCTAAGGAAACTATTTTTCTTACCATCATCTTATTACATGCGTATTTTCTTATGATAATTGTATCTCAGTCAATAATTGAAATACTAGCAAGTTAATGTATTAGTACTAGGCTTGTAACATGTGTGAATATCTTTGTTTGCATGCTTGAGCATGGGGGTTATCCCAAGCTCAACCTTCTTCAGTAGTTAAGATTCCCTTCCACCAGTTGGTTTATACCAACGTACATCATTTTATCAGACTCATCTAATAAAATAAAAGAGAAAAATAGAACATTTAAACAGAAGAAGGAACTTTCATAGGAAGATATCCTGTCAATCACCACGTAAATCCCATCAATAAACTGGCTAGATCGAAATATCTGGAGAACCATTCCACCATCAAATGCTATAGAGTCTAATTAAGCCTCTATGGAAGGTTTGGTTCTTGTGGTTGAGTTAAATGGATTTAGGACCCCTCAACAGAACCTCGAACAATGGAAATGTGTTGGGTGGAGGTACAAATCCCACGACACATGATGGTGGCCATCAATGCATGAATATGGTTAAATATGAGATTAGAGTAGTCACTAGGAATTGTTATTATGGTCCTCAACAACCTACTTTGGGTACATAGCCTCCCCCTCTAGAAACACCTTTGCAGATTGATAAGCCTGACCCTATGCCTCACGTTCTGAAATGTTTTCTTAAGCGCTCTACTCAAAATCCCAATGCCAGAGTCTCCCATAATTACTCGATTGTCAAAGATTTGGGCCAAACATCATGTGCAATGTCATCTTTGGAGGTACTCTAGACGTTCCCAAAGAAAAGGAATTCCTTGTTATCTGCGTTGGGGGCTCTTGACTCAAGTGGCTTGAAAATTATCGAGTTTGATGTCGTAGATGTCCAGCCTCACTTACCTTACCATGTGCCTTTTCAAATTCATGTAGAATGTATGAATATGACTATTAAGTGTACTTTCATTTATGAAGGTGATTCAACATCTGTGATGTCTCTATCTTGTTGGAAATCCATTGAATCTCCCCATATTTCTCAGTCTATGACTATTATAACTACATTTGATCGAAATTCCATGTTTGTACCTGAATCAGATGCCAATCAATAACATGGTTCAGATCATGTACATATTTTTTTAGTAAAGAGACATGAAATACATTATGCACATTCATGGAATTAGGAAATGCAAGCATGTATGAAACTAGCCCTATTCTGTACAACATCTCAAATGGACCACAGAGTTTGGTTGCTAACTTTGTACAACTGCCCAACTTCAAAGAGCTCTTATTGGGATTCACTTTTGAAATAACATGCTCCTCCACATTAAATTCTCTAGTTGTCCTATTCTTATATGCATAAATTTTCTATCTATCTTGAGCTACCTTTGAATTATGCTTAATTCTAACCATCCAGTCTTTAGTATCCTTGATTAATTTTGGCCCAAGTACCACTCTATCTACTGGGATGTCCCAACTCACTAGAGTATTGCATTTCGTACCATACAAATATTCAAATCGGATCATTTTAAATGAATCTTGATACCTGTTATTATAGGAAAACTCAACCAAGTGTAAGTAATCTTCCCACTTAGATGGATTATCCATCACATACATTCTCAATATGTCTTCAATTACTTGGTTGACTCTCTCTGTCTTCCCATATGAATGTGGATGGTATGATGTGCTAAAGTTCATATTTGTACCAAATCCTTTAAACAATCCCCTCTAGAAGTTTGAACTAAACTTTGTGTCTCTTTCTGAGACAATTGTCTTAGGTATCCCATGCAACCTATCAATCTCCCTCATGTAAATTTATTCAATATTAGTTGTTGTATGAGTCGTTTTTACAGGAACAAAATGAGAAGCCTTTATCAATTTATCAACCATGACCATGATTGAATCATGTTGTCTTGTTGTCCCGAGCAATTTAGTTATAAAATCAATGGTAACCATTTCCCACTTCTTCTCTGGAATTGGTAATGGTTGTAGAAAACCTAATGGGTGCCTATGCTCAACCTTCACTCTCTAGCATTCCATACATATTTCAATGTAATCATCAACATATTTTTTCATTTATGGCCAAAAGAATTATCTTCTTACTGTTGCAATCATTTTTTGGTAACCGGGATGTTCGACATATGAAACATTATGCATTTCTATTAATACCAAATTCCTAAGTTCTCTGGAACTAGGAACATAAATTCTATTTTTATGCATAAGTAATCCATCTTCCTTCATCTCATATTCTTTAATTTTTTGTTGTACATTTTCTTGTTGTAATATTTCCTTTACCTGTAGGTAATGCTAATCTGTGACAACAACATATAAAATTATTCTCTTTAAATATGATTGATGCATACTTACAATTGTAGAATGCATGAGATGTACTTTTCTACTAAGTGCATCAAAAAATTTATTTTCTTTTACTTTTATATGCTTGATGTCAAAATCATATTCACTTAAAAATTCTGTCCATGTTGTTTTCCTAGCATTCAACATTGGTTTTTCGAAAAGATATTTCAGACCAGTGTGGTCTGTTCTTAATTCAAATATCTTCCCCATGAGATAATGCCTCCACATATTCAATGCATGAACAATGACAACAAGTACCAAGTCATGTGTGGCATATTTCCTCTCATGTTATTTAATATTTCTAGATTCATAAGCAATGACATGTCCATTTTGAGTGAGGACTCCACCAAGTCCTTCCTTGCATGCATCTATAGATACCACAAAACTTTCATTTGGGTCAATAATATTTAAAACAGGTGCACTAGTAAGTAATTATTTCAACAAATTAAAGTTATCTTCACACATAGATGTCCATTCAAATTTAATTCCCTTCGTTTGTAAGGAAGTGATGGGATGAGAAATCTTAGAGAACCCTTCTATAAATCTTCTATAGTAACCAACTAATCCCATAAAATAACTAACTTCTGAAACATTCCTGGTTGTTGGCCATCCTCTAATGGATTCAATATTCTTTGGATCTACTGCTATACCTTGTTCTGAAATAATGTGTCCCAAGTAATGGATTTGTTCTTGGTAAAAAGAACACTTACTAATCTTGGCATAAAAATGATTTTCCCTCAGCACTTGCAATACCAATATTAGGTGATGTTCATGCTCTTCCTCTAACTTAGAATAGACAAGTATGTCCTCTAGGAATACTATGACAAAATTATCCAAGTAATTTTTGAATATGTCATTCATTAAGCACATAAAGACAACTGGTGCATTGGACAATTCAAATGGCACCACTACAAATTCATAATTCCCATGCCTATTTCTAAAGGCTATCTTAATGATGTCTTCTTCCTTTATTCTTACCTAATGGTACCCTTATATCAAGTCTATATTTGAAAATAGCTTTTCCCCTCTTAGCTGATCAAAGAGGTCATAAATTATGGGTAGAGGGTACTTGTTCTTCACAGTAGATTTATTCAGCTATCGAAATTCAACAAATTAAAGTTCTCTTCACACTTAGATGTCCATTCAAATTTAATTCCCTTCTTTTGTAAGGAAGTGACGGTATGAGAAATCTTAGAGAACCCTACTATAAATATTCTGTAGTAACCAACTAATCACATAAAATATCTAAATTATGAAACATTCCTGGGTGCTGGCCATCCTATAATGGCTTCAATCTTCTCTGGATCTATTGCTATACCTTGTTCTAAAATAATGTGTCGCAAGTAAAGGATATGTTCTTGGTAAAAATAACACTTAATAAGCTTGGAATACAACTTATGTTCCCTTAACACTTTCAATACCAAGATTAGGTGATGTTCATTCTCTTCCTCTAACTTAGAATAGACAAGTATGTCATCCAAGAATACTATGACAATCTTATCCAAGTAATTTCTTAATATGCCATTCATTAATCACATAAAGACAACTGGTGCATTGGACAATCCAAATGACACCACTACAAATTCATAATGCCCATACCTATTTCTAAAGGTTGTCTTATTGATGTCTTTTTCCTTGATTCTTACCTGATGGTACCCTGATCTCAAGTCTATCTTTGAAAATATCTTTTCCCCTCTTATTTGGTCAAAGAGGTCATCAATTATGGGTAGAGGGTACCTTTTCTTCATAGTGGATTTAATCAGTTGTCGAAATTCAATACACAACCTCAAAGTTCCATCCTTCTTTTTGACAAAGAATACTAGTGCTCCCCAAGGTGAAACACTTGGACTCATCTACCCTTTCTTCAATAATTCTTCAAACTGAATTTTTAGTTCTTTTAATTCTGGTGTACCCATTCGATAAGGTGTTTTTGATACCGAGGAATCTCCTGGAACTAAATAAATAGAGAAATCTATCTCCCTCTTTGGTGGAAACCCTGGTATTTCTTGGAATACATCTTCAAATTCTTGTAGTACTGAAAATTCTTCAAGGCTTGGCCCCTTTGTATTTTCTGGCTCCTCCACATGGGCTGCATACAATTGACATCCTTTTTTGAAACATCTCTTCATCTTTAAAGATGCAATCTCCCATATAGATATGGGTCTTGGAACTCCTTTCATAGTGATTTGTTTTCCTTCTTCATAAAGACATGCAAATTTCTTGTTATGAAAAGCTAGGACAACATGATGCTTGTCCAACCAATCCATTCCAATTAGAATATCACAATATCCCAATGGTATAATATTTAGATCAACTTTAGTATTCACACCATTAAGACTTATGGAACAACCTCTAAACATATCATGGATTCTCCTTTTGGTTCTAGTGGCTAGCTAAACCAAACTTGATTTTTCAAGCTTACTGTTGAGCTAAATATATGCACTAATTTTTCCCACATTTAATTATGAACCAGGGGGTCGTAGACTTAGAGGTGCAAGAACATGAAATGCAGGATTAGAGACTAAACTAGCCTATTATAAAGCCAAAAAACACACTTCAAAAATGGAAGAAAGAACAACTAGAGGTAAAATCAAACTACATAAATAAAAGGGAATTTAAACTATGGAAAAAAAAAATTAAAGAAAACTACCTTAAAAGACAAGCAAGGAAACCTACAAGTAAATGTGGAATTTACCCAAACTATCATTCAAATCAGTCATCTAGATGAGGTAACTCAAACCCTCATGTATGTGTGCTACTGACCTAAAGTGGAATTTACTAGTTTTAAGAGAAAATCCACCAAATGCCTAATCACCCCTTATAAAGACAAAAAGATGTAATGTAAAGACTTCAAAGAAACACTCTTTAGAGAGTTGTCCTCAAGAAAAGATACACCCAAGAAAGAAAGAGGGGAAAGTGATGAAATTGAAATAAGAAAAAATGTGAAGTGAGAGAAAGATGAAGAGAAGATGTAAAGGCAATTTATTTTAAACTTTGTCCTCTTATCAAAATCACATGCACTTTCTCTTAACTCCACACATCATAATATATACATAATGATAAACATATAATAAGTGAATTCTATCACACTTACCACTATGCACACTTAACTAAATCAAATATATGTACATTGTATTACTTATAACAAAGTAAGTAAAAAAAAATAATGGAATGGAACATCCACGGGCCTGGAATAATTCATGCACAAAGAAATACATATAAGTTGAAATAAATCACTCATAGGAACAACCACACATAAGAATATATATACACACATATGGAATAAGAAAACCATGCATTAAGAGATATATACACATGCATCTTCATTCAAACACACACTTGGAGTCTCTAACACGTTGCCCAAACCTATATGTTCTATTAAGCTTATATACAACAGTGCATGTAAAGAGATCTATTGGATCAAAGCCATGTTGATGTGACGAAAATAAAGAATATGTTTGGAGTGTGAATGGAAGACTCTGAGACTTAAAGTTTACTTCGTTGATACGTAGAATGAAAAGGTTTTATTTTATTTTATGTTTGTGTGTAGGTGAAAATGAGCATGCAACACAGGAAAATAAGTCAATCTGTGTGAAGTCCTGGAATGCATGAAGTGTTGGAATGAGACTGTTTGCAAATATGAAAATAGTGTATTGTGAAAAGTAAAGAATGATGTAGAATCATGAATAGAGAATGTAGAAAAGAATGAGATAGTATGGGTGCATCAATCTTGAGGGAAATTTCTTAGTTCAACACAATGAATTAAAAACTAGTCTACAAGAAATGAATTGCGAATTTAAAAATAAATCTCTTTAATCACTAAACAAAAACATAAATTAAACTAATGAAGAGAAGGGAAAATCATTACCATATTAAGGGGACCTTCTCAGTCTAAGTAAAGCTGCCCAAATGAGATCAGAACCGAGAGCTTGCTAAACTCTTCAACAATCAAGTCTTCATTAAATAAACTCCATCCTTTGCTTACAAATGGATGCTTAGCTCTATTACAATAACCAGTTTAAACAATGATAATAAAAATCATTTTTTTCCCATTCCCATGATCTATGAGCTTATATTTATACATCATTTCCACTGAGAAGAGATAAAATCAAATCCCAAACTCAGATTTCAAATTTCACAATTTTTGGAAAAAAATCTCAAATTCTCGGTTTTTCACCAATCTAGGCAGATTCAAGTTAGGCCCCCACCCATATCTTCCAAACCAATTCTAATTTTGAAAACATTCATGTGCCTTACTCAATTTTCCACCTTCTAAACAAAACCCATATCATAGAAGTTTTGGATCTGATACCATTTGCACGAAAATTGAGGTGCAAGTTAGCAGTTTGAGATTCTTGCTAATTTGTGCAGAATCATTCCCCCTGAGATGGAGGTTCATACATGCGATCTGGGTGAATTCTGATACACATGTCAGCATGCCAACATTGTTCTGGAAAAAACCCATGTTCTTGATTTCCTTCTGTAAGTGCCAATATGACAAGCTACAATATCAGGTATGAGAATAGCTATATTGGTGCAGAATGTTGAACCATAGTAATGGTATGGGAATGTTGATCATGAAAATCACACTTTATCAACTGTCATTAGTAAAACATGATATAATCATATTTTAATAACTAAAAATATGGAAAAAAAACTATGTATTTACCACATCACGAATGACAATGGATATTGGAGGTTTATGGTGAATTTGCACGTACATTATTGGTGAAATGCAAGAAAAAGGTAAAATGATGAATGTATTTATATGGAAGAAAGCATGGAAAAAATGGAGCTCAACACACCCCCAAACCCAAGGATTTGCATGTCCTCATGCAAACAAGGTGAAGAACTTATGATACTCTGCTTGTATATTTATGTGACTTTGTTCTTTTTGTGTAGGTGTTGGCTCTTGTGGAGTGACACTCTAGAAATTGATTATACTGTCATAGATTGATTTAAAAAAGAGAAACAAAATTATCATGAAAATGGAGGACACACAAAGGATGGGTTATCGCAGGGTGAGTAGTTGTGATGGTACTTTCTAAGTGGTAGTGGTGTGTGGAATAAGTGATAGTGGTTATGCATCATGTTTTCCAAATTCTTAGTAAATTAAATAGATTTATATATGTTTTACCTCAGGTTACCCATTCTTTTAATTTTGATGCACGTTGAAGTGGAAACCATGCAGAACAAGATGAAAGATCTGTGGACCGCTGAAAGATGAAGATGAGGTGGAGAAAAATTGAGGATTGCTGAAGATAATGAAGCTGATAAGAGTTGCACAAAAGATGATGAGAATTGAAGAGAACGGAAGCTGATCTGCTAGATCCAGAAAAAAATATGGATGAGATGAAATAAAGATGCTGGAGATGGTGAAGAGAGACTCTGATGATATAGAATGGATCTAGATATCTCCCCCAAACCCAAGAGTTTGGATGTCCTCATGCAAACTGCTTAAGACTGAGTGGCATGCGGCTACAAGAAAATAATTGTTGCCAACTTTTGTTGATACCAATCCGAGAGTTGCTAAGAACATAAATTTGAGAGATGCTAATGCATTGTGGGCACAAAGTCCATGATTGTTAAGCCTGACCACACAGAGAGAAAATCATAAGATCGTATAATAAAATGATCATAACATGAAGTAAATCCACTATCACATTTTGACAATTTATATTTGAACATTTTCGAATATCACTTATGAATGTTTCCCCTATATGACTAACTGAGATAATTCAAGCATAACCCACACAAGTTTATAATCAACTTTTTTGTTCTATAGCAAATATTTATATTTCCTTGATTAAACAAAATTCATCAAAAGATTAACAACACTTATGTTCAAAGAGCCCTGTATAAATTAGAGTAGGGATTTTGTTCTTCTCCTTTATGAAGGAAGATAAAAGAGTATTAGCAGTCTCAACAAATGAAAACCCCATAGGAAACCGGTCAACCTTTTCACTCTGAAAATATTTACAGTCATTCAAGTAATAAAGATAAATTTCACAATTGAGTATATTAAGCTTCTAAGACCATGGTCCCACTCTTAAGATAGTACATCTTAGATATAGTATGAATTGGATGATAGGGTCTTAAGCTCAACTTAGGGTTATTCTCAAATGGTGAATAAATAGATTTTCTTTAAACTTTAGTTCAACCCTGCATGCTTCTTATTAATGATTTACACAAGTATATCGTTCATACAAACAAATATAGATTAGGCATATCAAAATCAGAATCCATTGCCAACAAGTATGTTCAGTACTCCGATGGGGTAATCTTGACATCTAAGAAATATCCTCCTCAAACAGAATGCCCCATTTCCCATGAGCATGTTCACTACCCTGATGGGTTTGCCTAGTCATACCATAGGTCAGTACCCGCTACCAACAGACCTATTCAGCATCCCGACGAGTTAGTCATTTACACCTATTTTCCATCAAAGGCTCTTGTCCCAAACTTTAACCTTAATATAAATTTATATATTACATTCACACGGGTGAATGGGGGAGCATCTTTGAAAACCTTTTTATGGGATGGGATGGTATTGGGTTGGAGGATATTCTACAAATTGCCCATAAAGGATTGTTTGCATGAAAAATAGACTTATGTATTGAGATTAGTCCAAAGACATATCATGGTCAAACTTACATAATGTCTGGTGGATGAGGCCATGAGAGAATGACCTAAAGGTGCCTCTAGTCTCCAGATTCATCTTCTCCATATAATTATGGTAGTGTTCCCATGGGTAGAAACATCATGCACTCTCTTGCTACTATTTAATAAAGATTCTCTACTGACAAAATTTGAGATAAGATCAAGTTGTACTAGCTCCCAATGGGCCTCATAATATGGAATTTTAACTTTATGTAATCCCATAGTATAATCAAAGACATGGATATGAGTTACTGCTATAATAAATGATCTAAAATTTTGTTATAAAGAAGGGAAAATAAATATCTAACAGAATTGAAAATGATTGGTTATGTCAAGAGGTCTTGGGTTTGATAATTGAACTCCTTTATTTTTAGTTTTGCATTATTAATAATTTCCTAAACTATAAAACAATTCAGAAAAATAGTAGAGCAAAACTAATAAAGGTCAGAGAACGATCTTAAAAGAAAAACAAATTTTAAGGAAGTAGTAGAAAAAGATATTCAGTCGTTCCAAAACTGTTTTAAGTAATAAATTATTAGAATAAATGATAGTTTTAATGAAACAAAAGAACCAAAAGAAATGCAATTACTTCCCTGAATAAGTTATGAAGATGTTCTCCCAATCCAACCGAAAAGAGGATACCTGCAAAACTCCAACAAATCATCATAGCCTCATTTATGTAGAAAACTTTGAAAAATATCTATCAGCTGAAAACATATTAAAAACAACATCGCACCAAACTATATGCAAAATTTATTCACCTATTCTCTATCCTACCTTACATAAAAAAAAATCAACCCTTTTCAAGTATATGCATATTTCCAATGCAACCATGTATGTAACAAGATTACAAATATACTCACGTTCAGGTTTGAACAATATACTTTAATAAATACCAGAACATGAGGAACCAAAAGTTTTGAATGATATGATGCGAAGAGTTGTTGAAGAAAAGAGTGGTGTTGTTTCAATCCGATGGTCGTCTGGAACCAATGTTCAATATAATCATGATATCCTTGGTTCACTTCCTCATTTGAACCACTCTTTATGTCCTCCTCTGCAATTCCATATTGATCTTCTTGATCAAATTCTTGAATGCATAAAGGATCTGACAATGGGCATGGTGGAAATTCTTTGGTCTCAGGTTCTACTGTTTGTTCTCCATCGGATGTAGTCAATGGTTGTCCAATATCCTCTGCAAATTGGCGAGGATGATCAGGGAGAAATTCTAGATGTGGCTCATGGAAATTTTGGTTGTCTATCACTTCCTAGAGTTTAGGTATTTTCTTGACTTCTTTCAAGATTTTCTCTTCCTGAAATGCAAAGATCCCAGCTACTGCTAGGATTTGATAAAGTTTTTGGAGTAACATTTCCTCCTTTTCTCAATGAACTCTCGAGAACCCTTGAATACTTCTTTGCTGGTTTCTAATCCCTGTTGTACACATGGATTAGTGTATAGGGGTTCTTACAGCACCCAAAAGGAATAATTGAAAGAAAAAATAAATTTAGAATGAATGAAATCAACCTAATTGCAGAATTGAAAAACACACCACATTTGCATGAAAAGAAACTCACTTGCAGGAAAGAAATCAAACTTGCATAAAAGAAACACTCTTGCAAAAAAGAAAATCACGCTTCAAGGAAAATAAACACACTTGCAAGAAGCTAAACACTTTTGCAAGAAAGCAACAGTCAAGGTTTTGAGAAAGCTCACAATAGTGGTCACGCAGGTTCTTACCTATCATCTTACTGTTTCTCCTCTACCAAGATGTGTAATTTAAAAGAAACCTACCTATGCTCAAATCCCTTTAGCCCCTCCCCGACAATGATGCCAAAATGTTGAGCTACTAATTTTTCCCACATTTATTTATCAACCGGGGAGTCATAGACTTAGAGGTGCAAGCATAGGAAATGCAAGATTGGAGCCTAGTCTAGGCTATTCTAAAGCTGACAAACACACTTCAAAAATGGAAGAAATCACAACTAGAGGTAAAATCAAACTACAAAAATAAAAGGGAATTTAAACTATGGAAAAACAAAATTAAAGAAAACTAGCTTAAAAGACAAACAAGGAAACCTAAAAGTAAATGTGGAATTTACCCAAACTGTAAATGTGGAATCAAACCCTCGAGTATGTGTGATGCTGACCTGAAGTGGAATTTACTAGTTTTAAGAGCAAATCCACCAAATGCCTAATCACCCCTTATAAAGACAAAAATATGTAATGTAAAGACTTCAAAGAAACACTCTTTAGAGAGTTGTCCTCAAGAAAAGATACACCCAAGAAAGCAAGAGGGGAGAGTGATGAAATTGAAATAAGAAAAAATGTGAAGTGAGAGAAAGATGAAGAGAAGATGTAAAGGCAATTTATTTTAAACTTTGTCCTCTTATCAGAATCACACGCACTTGTTCTTAACTCCACACATCATAATATATACATAATGATAAACATATAATAAGTGAATTCTATCACACTTACCACTATGCACACTTAACTAAATCAAACATATGTACATTGTATTACTTATAACAATGTAAGTAAAAACAAATAATGGAATGGAACATATCCAAGAGTTGCTTGACAAAAGGGTCATCATGCTAAGCACATCGCCATGTGGGTCTCCAATTGTTTTAGTGCCAAAGAAAGATGGTACATGGCGTATGTGTGTAGATTTCAGGGCCTTGAACAAGATTACGGTAAATAATCGTTATCCTCTTCCTAGAATTGATGATTTGCTAGATCAATTGAAAGATGCTAAGTATTTTAATAAGTTGGATTTGAGAAGTGGATATCATCAGATTAGGATTGCCGAAGGAGACACATGGAAGACAACTTTCAAAACAAAGCAAGCTTTGTTTGAGTGGATGGTAATGCCGTTTGGACTTTACAATGCTCCTGCTACTTTCATGAGAGTTATGAATGATGTCTTAAGGCCTTTTCTTGATGATTGTGTTATTGTCTACTTGGATGACATTTTGATTTTTAGCAAATCTCGTGAAGAGCATGTTATGCATGTAAAAAAGGTTTTAGATGTCTTGAGAAAAGAAAATTTGTTTTTGAAGATGTCTAAATGTGAGTTTGGAAAGACCTCACTTGTTTACTTGGGGAATATTGTTGGTGGAGGATAACTAAAAATTGATCCCTCCAAGGTCAAATTCATATTGGAGTGGTCCAAGCCCAAAAATGTGACAGAGGTAAGAAGTTTTTTGGGAGCAAACCAATATTGGAGAAAGTTTATTGCTAACTTTTCTTCAATTGCAGCTCCATTACATGTAGTGACAAGCATCAAGCAAGTTTTCCAATGGGGAGGAAAGAAACCAAAGGATTTTGATACTTTGAAAGAGAAAATCAGTTCAGCCCCAGTTCTTTCACTTCCAAATTTGAGACAACCTTTTGAAAACCAAACTGATGCAAGCAATTATGCAATGGGAGCAGTCTTGTTATAACATGGTAAGCCCATTTGTTTTCAATCTGAAACTTTTAATGGTGTTGTGATTAACTATCCTACTTATGATAAGGAGTTGTATGCATTGGTGCAAAGTGTGAAAAAATGGAAACATTATTTGTTGGGAAAAGAAACTATCATTCACACAGATCATCAACCATTGCAACACTTACAATCACAAACAAAGCTACAATAAGCAAGGTACTTCAGATGGATGGGTTTTCTACAACAATTCCACTTGGTTATAAGGTATAAGAAGCGCATTTATAACAAAGTTGTTGATATGCTTTCTAGGCCTATTATTAGTGCTTTAGTTATTATTAAGCATAATCCTATCATGCATGAGAGCTATGTTGAACAGTATGCTTTAGATGCTGATTTTAAAGAAGTATACACAACTTTGTGTCATTCTAACCATGTTCAGGAATTGGATTACCATGTGCATGATAATCTTTTGTATCATCTTAGCAAGCTATGTATTCCACAGGGTGAAAGAATCAACATTATAAGAGAAGCTCATTCTTCTCTTATTGTTGGTCACTTTGGTGTAGGCAAGACGGTGGCTAATTTGCAAAGGTATTGCTATTGGCCTAAAATGAATGAAAGTGTTTCAAGATATGTAAGAGGATGTTCGTTATGTGCTACAAGCAAGCCTATAGATAGAAAGTTGGGTTTGTATACTCCAATTCCGGTCCCTTCTTGTCCTTGGGAAAGTATTTCCATGGATTTTGTAGGAAGTTTACCTATGTATAAAAAAAATTCATGATTATCTTTATGTTGTAGTTGAATTTTTCAGAAAAATGTGTATTTTGATGCCTTGTAAGAAGCAGGTTACAGCTAAGAAAACGACACAAATGTTCTTTCAGCATGTTTTGGTACATTTTGGGTTGCCTAAATCCATTATTTTTTATCGATATTCTCGATTTATTGGGAACTTTTGGTCAAGTTTGTGGGCACTCATGGCCACCAAATTGAAAAAGAGCACATCTTTTCATCCTCAAACCAATGGTCAAACAGAAGTGGTTAATAGAAAAATGGTGCATCTTCTTCGTGGTTATTGCAGCAAGCATCCTAAACTTTGGGATGAGCATTTACACTACATTCAACATGCTTACAACAGAGCTAAGCACTCTTCAACTCAAACATTGCCAGTTGAAGCATGTTTTGGCTATTTGCCCAAATCTCCTTTGGATTTTATCTTTGGGAAAGATATTGCTATTGATGGTCAATATGAAATTGATAGGGAAGAAACGTTCATTGAAAAAATTCATTTGATACATGAAATGGTACAAGAACAATTGGAAAAGAGTAAAGCCAAGTACAAGACAAGACATGACAAGCATCGTATTGATCACAGTTTCCAAGTTGGAGATGAAGTTTGGCTTTACATTAGCAAGGAGAGGCTTAAAGGAGAAGGTAAAAAACTAAAACCGATTAGATATGGACCTTTCAAGGTTCTTGAAAAGATTGGTAACAATGCCTTCCATTTGGATTTGCCTCCTTATATGCAAATGTATGCAGTTGTCAATGCTGAGAATTTGAAGTTGTATGAGCCTCCTTTGATCGATGATCAAGGAGAGCATGTTTAGACTCCTTCTATATATGATTTCTCACTAGAATATCTTACAGAATTGCATGAAGACACAATCCTTGACAGGAGGATGAGAACTTCAAAATGAGGAAATGTGGAATACCTTCGAGTTGGTTCTAAAGACACAAATCCAAGCAAGGCTAAGTGGATTAAGGATGGAAAGGTGAGGGAACTATACCCTCATCTTCAGATAGACTGAAAGTAGTATTTTGGAGGTCCAAAAGCTTCCCAATGGGGAGGAGTGATCCAAGGGATCAAATTTTTCTCAAAATTCAAAGTGCTTAGAATCACTTCAAAATGAACAGGGACGTAGGTCTCATCCTCACAAACCCAACTCACTTTGAACGGGTTCAAACAAACACTGTATGAGTGAGATATCCCATTTTGTTCTATTTGCCAAATAGGAAAAAAAATTGATGACTGTACATTCCGTACAGTTGCTGACGTGGCAGGGGATGATGTGGCAGATGTTGACGTGGCAGGGGCTGACGTGGAAATGATTATTGGATAGTCGATTGGGGAATCTGTTGATGACACATGGCATGGTTTATTGGAAAATTATGAGGTGACACTTGGCCCAAACATGGGCTGCCACATGGCACCCTATTGTTTAACAAAATGTTTTTGGGAGTCCGTGGGGTTCGAACCCAGGACCTCCCCATAGAGTGCAACGCTTTGGTAGAGTGTGGGATACCGCTAGCCCACATGTTGTTACTTAACTATATAACGTGAAAATTTATATTTAACTTTGATATGGTTGTAATTCGGGCGCGGATCCGGGTTGGGGCTTAGCCCCAACCCTTGGTTTTGAACATCGTTTCATGTGACCACCTTTAAAAAATGACACGCGAGTTTGTGTATTCAAACGGTCAGTTATGTGGCCAACACTTGGCACTCCCTTAGCCCTGCATGTAATGACCCCTACTTAAGCACTGGGACGTGGCCATATGGCCCTCATGTGCCCAACACCTTCATCCTTGGGGGCCCAAAATTCGCTAACAGTGCGACACTTTGGCACCAATCATGGAATGCGTGCGGGTGCTGGGTGTAGGCACGAAAAACTCCCAGAAGCCAGGTTGGAGAGACAGAGGTGCGATTTGGCGAACCAGAGACAACAAGCTTGAAGGGGAAACTTCCAGGAAGCATATCTTCTTCATTTTTTGGCCAAACCAGGTGTCGAAAAATCTCAGCTAGGGGTTTTTGGACGTTCTAGAGACATTAGAGCCATCTATTTGGAATTTTGAGCATTGTAAAGAACTAATTTTAGCACTTTGAGAAAATAATATAAAAGATCCATTGGAAGCTAGACCAGGAAATGTAGCCCAAGAGAGGGGTGAACTCCTTTATCATTTGTTGTGTTATGTGTTTACTGTTCACTGTTATTTGTTGGTTGCTATCTGCATCTTGAATTTGAAAGTTTCTCTAAATTATGTTTTTGCAAATTTATCCTTTTGCCTAATAACACTTAATTAAAAACTTGCAAATATTTCAAAGATACAAGCCTTTTCATTTTCAGATTAGTGTGCTGCTGACCTAAAGTGGAATTTACTAGTTTTAAGAGAAAATCCACCAAATGCCTAATCACCCCTTATAAATACAAAAAGATTTAATGTAAAGACTTCAATGAAACACTCTTTAGAGAGTTGTCCTCAAGAAAATATACACCCAAGAAAGCAAGAGGGGAAAGTGATGAAATTGAAATAAGAAAAAATGTGAAGCGAGAGAAAGATGAAGAGAAGATGTAAAGGCAATTTATTTTAAACTTTGTCCTCTTATCAGAATCACACACACTTGTTCTTAACTCCACACATCATAATATATACATAATGATAAACATATAATAAGTGAATTCTATCACACTTACCACTATGCACACTTAACTAAATCAAACATATGTACATTGTATTACTTATAACAAAGTAAGTAAAACCAAATAATGGAATGGAACATCCACGGGACTGGAACAATTCATGCACAAAGAAATACATATAAGTTGAAATAAATCACTCATAGTGTTGGCGATGGAATTCACTCCTGGATTGCTAGCAGGAGAAGAGCCCGACGCCCATCAGTTTTATTTCACAGTGGTTTTTTATGGGTGATCAAATGGACAGAGACTCAGGGAGATGTCACTCTAACTCAGAGACTTGGTCTGGTACGTAAAGAACAAAGGAGGTCTGGAATCCTAACATCAACCAGTGGGTTGAATAAAGGGTGAACAGGTGGAAGACTTGATAAGAAGAGTTAACAAACTACCTCGGGCAACAGGCTTTCGAAAATTTGTAGAAGAAAAACCCCAAACGCGAGATCCCCAAGTTCAGGGCTTCAAGGTACTGATAAAGGGACTTGACTGGATTCTCCAATTCCAAGTCATTCAGCGTTAAGAAAAACACAAAGACTGATTTGAGACAATGCAACTGTCACAGTGATCAAATTCTACATCATCCTATGACAGCTACAACTCGACTGGCTTCTCATTGAGATCACACATGAGTTCAATTCTTGGCATTGAGGAGCTTCTCTGTTAGGCTACGCATGTAGATGTTGGGCAGAATGCTCATGTAGTCGTCTGTTAGACGCGATCTTTGTCAGGATGAACTAACATCCTGTCTCTGTGCACGCTTCTTTCTAACCTTCTATTTAAGGAAGGAGATGATGTATAAACCACCTTCCTCATTTGCATTAACTGATTCATTGGGATCTGAGAGGCTCTGGTCAAAGATTCCTTTGGGAGATGTGGTAGACTACCTTTGGTTGTCTGCTACTTTGTTAGATTTCTGCAGGGGGACTCGGCTGGCCAATGTGGACGGAGCTCACAAGGCTGAGGTGATGGGCATGACAGACAGGATACTGGGTATGTGTGGGCTGTTAGGAGCTAAAGGCATTGATGCGATGTGGCACAAAAAGATGATGTGGGGACAGCAGAGGATATTCAGTGATTGAACAAGGTGGGGGCAATTAGCTGAGGCAGAGGTGGCTAGTGTTGGACACACCTACCACACTTAGAGGGGGGGGTGAATGAGTGTGGGGCTGTTTTTCCCAAAACTTCCCTCTTGCACAAAGACTCATCAATTAGCATTCAACATTTATTCATTACCCATTGTTGTCATTTATAACCAATTAGATGTGAGCACATATCAACAACATATATCAGCAATATATCAACAACAAGTCATCACCACAATGAACACAAAGAACACAAGATGTATGTACAATTTTCTTTTTATTACGGACTACAATCCTTGGGGTTTATCAGCAACAACTGAATAGAGTACAACTCTACA
>ML789804.1:337956-353604 GCA_009831015.1 Picea engelmannii
GATAACTCAATCCATAAAGCATCTTCCCGTGAGGGCTTTCACCATAAGGGGACCACTTTGGAGTTCATCCATTTGTACACCTTATCAATCATGATAAGACAATAATGAGAGCATGGGTCCTCCAACCATTCTTCTAGGATAACGCAATCCGCAAAGCGTCTTCCCGTGAGGGATTTAACCATAAGGGGACCACTTTGGAGTTCATCCATTTGTTTACCTTTGCATCGATTGGTTTCCACTTGGACATATAACATTCTCATCAAGGGAATCATATCAATCAATTACTTGACATCAACCAATGACATCAATCAGACCAAACCATTTATTAATCTGATTAGCCAAGCCCGGTCGAGTAGCGTAGTTGAGTAGCCTTTATTCAAGCCAAAGGGTTGAGTTCGATGTATAGTTCGAGGGTCGAGGTGGAGGTTAAGCTTCGAGTAAGATTTACATCAATGACATATGATCCAACAATCTCCCAAGTAATCAAACCATTGGCATCAATGACAACATGATCCAACAGCTAGGAGTGCAAGATGATGAAATGGAGGATACGTGTCATCGGGGTTTCAAAATGAAAGAAATGAGGGGTGCTAGCTTCCCAAAATCCCAATAGCCGATATGTCGACCGGATGCCACCTGTCCCAATTGGATCGGATGGTCCAGATTTGCTCTGGCCTATGGTGCTTTTTCTGCTCTTGTCGGGATTTTCCCGTTGGGAAATCGACACCTACGCTGTTGTGATCCACTATCGTCACGGATCCTCGACTCCCGATATGCCAATACCACTTGGCGTTGTCTCCCTGCAAGAATTGACCTTCCGACACCTGTCCCCCACTACGGTCCTTAACTCCGTCGGGAAATCGCGTATCGGGATATTGCGATTCCTATTGTCATGTGCATGGGACTTTCAGTTCCCCGATCCCCGATGGCTCCTTCCGTGCTAGCCCTTTGACTAGGCCCTGGTCCAGGTGATCTCTACCATATTCCCTTGACCATACTCTCCATCGGGATTTCACGGTTCACATTTTTGAAGTGCACGAATCACTTGTCCCCAAGATCCCCGATATCTCGATGGCTTCAAGTTCACCGATGGGCGCTTCCCTATAGGGACTTTCCCGATGATGCTGATCTCCTACCACACATCCTTTCTCATATGGACGGTCTAGATCTCTTTCATTGTTTCTCGTGTTCATGATCAGGCTTGCTTGACGTTTATGGTTGCGGCCTTTGAATAAAACTCACCTGACCGGCTTTCAAAATCCCACTTCCATGTGTTTACATCAAAGGCCTCAAATCGGAGAGGAAAACATCCCTGTACAAGAAATGTCGCTAACAAGGCCCACGTTGGTTAAACATAGAGAAGCTGAGAAGGATGGGATCGCGTGAGCGCCGTTGATCTGGGTGCTTAGATCTCGGTCGTTGGGAAGCTGCGTGCCCGATTCCGGACCTGCTTGTCACTTACCTCAGGCATATTAGTATTTCAAACCTAGGACAAGTGGGGTTTTAACCCATTCCTTTGCATTCTAACCCCCTTACAAGAAATATCGCTAACATTTGGCTCCATGGGGGATAGAGTCGTCCCTGTGATGCTCTAAGAACTCTTTTGCAGATTTAGTGCCTTGCTATTGGGCTATGGAGTCACTTATTAGGCCGAAAACATACAAAAAAAACTAAACAAATAACTAAAAGAAAATATTTACAAACAGAGGAGCCGTCTAAGGCTCAAATAAAACATTTTTTCAGAAAATGCCCATTCACTGGGCTGTTGAAAACCCCTTCACCCTCCAGATCCTGCAACCCATAGGTGTTGTTGGAGAAAATCTCAAAAATTTTAAAGGGGCCGATCCAGAGGGCGTCGAACTTGTTGTGCTTTCCTTTATCCTATCTGGGTGCGTCCCACTTAAATACCAAGTCCCCGACCTTGAACTCCTTTTTCTTGACCTTTCTGTCAAAAACCTACTTGATCTTCTGCTGATGACTATAATTCGCGTCTCTCACTTGTTCTCTAATCTGCTGCAGTTCCACTATCTGATGAATTCTTCTGATCATATGATCTGGTTCTCTCTCATAGTCTTGAAAGAACGTCGCCACAGGTAAGGCGAGCTGAGTAGGGAAAACTGCCTCTGCTCCGTAGACTAGTTGAAATGACGAAGTGCCCAGAGACTTCTTCGTTGTGACACGATCAGCCCACAGAGAAAACTTCAACTTTGAATCCCAGGCTCTCTTGTTATCCTCTAACAGTCTTTTGATGATCTTTATTAGGATTTTGTTTGAGGATTCCGCTAAACCATTGCCCTGGGGATAGTAGGGGGTGGAGTGAATTAGCAAGATCTGGAACTACTCACATAACTTAATTAGAGGTTCAGATTTGAAAGAAGCAACATTATCGGTGACGATTCTGCTGGGACAGCCAAATCGGGCTATGATATCCTCCAGGAAGCTGATAATTACTTTGTGTGATGCACTTCTGGTGGGGACAGCTTCTATCCACTTGGTGAAATAATCCGTTGCAGTCAAGATCCATCTGTGCTAAGCACTTGAGGAAGGATGAATCTCTCCGATGAAGTCCAACCCCCACTGCTGAAAAGGTGTCGAAGCTACTATGGGTTTCAATGGCAGCGATGTGAGTTGTTTCTTTCCTAGGAACTTTTGACATTTGGTGCAAGCTCTGATCTCCCTGCAAACATCAGGGAACAAAGTGGGCCAATAATACCTAGCTCGGAGTATCTTGTGGGCTTTAGTCTTCCAGAAATG
The DNA here is from genome assembly GCA_009831015.1 of Picea engelmannii. Classification (NCBI taxonomy): domain Eukaryota; kingdom Viridiplantae; phylum Streptophyta; class Pinopsida; order Pinales; family Pinaceae; genus Picea; species Picea engelmannii. Next base: position 340,711 of record ML789804.1, read on the forward strand.
ATGACCTCCACAAAGGCCGCTATGAAAATCAAACGTAACCTTTTGGGCCTCCTACGGGTCCAGGCATCTCAGAAATACCCCTAGAGGGTCTTTCCAGTATAAGGTTTGGTCAATGAGGCAATACCTGAACGCCTTGAGCTTAAGAGCCCTCTCTTTACTTTTTCCCATTCCATCGGGGGGCTTCAACTCCTACAGAAAATACAGAATGTCACGATACCAGGGACATTTTGCCAGCGATAAGGCATCCTGAAAATTCCTATTGGATGACTTAGCTTGCTCATTGATGAAACTAATCCCTAAGGCTTTGCAGTTGGATTCAGCAAGCAGGTTGGCTAAACCCTGTCCCTTTATCAACTTGGTGGGCTTAATCTCCAGATCAAACTCTAGGATCTTAGCAATCCACTTCCCTCTTTTTCCATCCATGTCAGGCTGTATAAGGATATCCTTCACAGAAGCTGAAGGAACGTATGCTATCACCTTTGAGTGCAGGACATAGATCCTGAAAGCTTTGAGGGCCTTTACTAAGGCATAAGCTTGATTTTCCATGATTTCATATCTTCTCTCTGCGTCTCTTAATGCCCTGCTTAAGAAGGCGATGGGATTCTCATGCCCTTCCTTATTTTTCTGCAATAAGACCGCCACCACTGTATCAAAAGAAGCAAATGAGAAAATTAGGAACTCTTTGGAATAGTCAGGAATGATAAGCACAGGCGCCTCAGTTAATGCCCTTTTTATTTGGTCAAAAGAGGACCTGGGGTCATCGGTCCATTTCACTTCATTTCCCTTCCTGAGCATGGTCGTGATGTGCTTCACCATCTTAGCAAAATCCGAAACAAACCTCTTCAGAAAATTAACTTTCCCCAAAAAGGCCTGAACCTCTTTTTTAGACCTGGGTAGTGTCAAGGCTTGAATTGCCTCCACCCTGCTGGGGTCAATTCTCACTACCTCTGTCGATACTATATTTCCCAATAACTTCCCCTTTTTCATAGAAAACAAAGATTTTCTGGGATTTAAGGATAGGCCAAACTTCCGACATTTCAAAAAAACTTTCCTCAGATGACTGCAGTGTTCTCTGTCAGACCTGGAGAAGACCGTTATATCATCCAGGTAGATTACCACAAATTTATCTTTTTCCTCGATAAAGGCTATGTCCATGGCTCGCTGAAATGTTGCCCCTGCATTCATCAATCCAAAAGGCATTTTGGCATACATGAATGTGCCCCAAGGAGTGGTGAAAGTTTTTTTTTCCCTGTCCTCAGGTATGACTGATATTTGATTATAGCCAGATAAACCGTCGATCATGGATATCTTGGAAGCTTCTGCTACCCTCTGCAGTATATGTTCCATCTTTGTTAGGGGGTAGTTATCCTTTCATGAGCTCCTGTTCAGGTTTCTGAAGTCTACACAGAGTCGGATCTCTCCATTCTTTTTCCTTACTGGCACCAAGTTGGCCACCCACTCTAAATATCTCAATGGTACTATGATATGAGCTTGAAGCATCTTCTTCACTTCCCTCTCCATGATAGGCAGCATCATGGGATTGATCTGTCTCAGCTTCTGCCTGAATGGATTTACCTCCTCCTTTAATGGAATCTTGTGTTCAATGACAGACGTGTCATAAGTCTTGAGGTATTCATATGTCCATGCAAACACATCAGCAAACTCCTTCAGCAACTTAGTATATTCCTCCCTCTATTCTCTGGTTAAATCGCTTGATAATTTGAAAAACTTAGGCTCCTCTTGCGTGTTGATGTTGCATTCGGCTACGCCAGCATCTTTACTTGAAACACTAGCCTTTACTGCCACATCATTCTTGTCAAATAGCCTTTCTAAAGGGACTAGTCCCCTTGGAATGTGATATCTAGGCAGCTGGATAATCTGGTAATTAGCGATTTTATTCGCAAACACCTCAGGTTGAGGCTCACCCTCAGGATCGGGATCCTGATCAATGTGCAATGTCGAAAAATCATCGACGGTCTCAAGAAAATTTTTGATTTCAAGGTCATCCTCAAATACCTCCCAGTTCTTTACATTGTCCGAGATAGATGGTCTGTATCTTATTTCGACCTAACCATAGATCTTCGGTGGCAGAGAGGCCTTGAACATACTAGCCGAAATGGCTAAGGAATCAACCGAGGTATTTTCTTCCCCTGGGACAAAAGTAATGTTGAAAGCGGAGAAAACATTATCAATCAGGTCCCATACCTCATTCTTGTAACTCCTGAGCCGAGGATGCTTAGCCTGATAAGCATTCCTGACCTGTTGGATTATCAATTCTGCATCTCTGAACATAGACAACTCTTCAATTCCTAATTCCTTTGCAGCCCTCATACCCAGAACAAAAGATTCATATTCCGCCACATTATTGGTAGTTTCAAATTCCAGCTTGTATGACAGGGATATAGTCTCTCGGTAGGGCGATATGAAAATTACTCCAGTGCCAGCACCCATATTGGAGGAAGCCCCGTCGAAGAACATCTTCCAGACATAGGTGATTGGAGAAGGTATCTGCAGATCAATAATAGGTTGTTTTCTTATCTGTAAAGGGACCTCAGGAGTTCTAGTGATCTGTAACAAACTAGTCCCTAAGTCGGTATCAAGTGCAAAGATGGGGTGGTTAGTGGGGTTTGCTTCATCACTGACAATATAGGCTAGTTGGGCCTCTCTATACAACCTCCTGTGCTCTCCTCCAAAGACTGGAATAGTGGCGTATGTGAGGTCCATTTGTAATGTTCCTCCAAGTATTTTAATCCAAGACCTTGACAATAGCATGCCAAACTTGAGAGGAACATCAGCTACCACAATGTCCATGACCACACTCTTCATGGGAAGTTGAAACAGAGAAACCACCAGGTCCTTGATGACTCCCAGACATTGCACCCTCCTTGAATCAAAAGAGTATAAATCATGATAGGCCCTGGTCACTTCTAATCCCAGCTCTTCCATTACTATTTTGGGCATAAGGTTATGGGAAGCCCCTGAGTCCATGAGGCAGTTATGCAGCACTTTATCATGTATATTCAGGGATGTGTAGAAGGGAGGGGATGAATCATCTCTATCCTCTACCATGGGCCCTAAGATGACTGTAGGCTTTTCATATTGAAGGTTTATTGAGTCAGAGGGAGGCTAGGGGGATTCAGATTGTAGCAACTTGGAGAGGGACCTTTTGAAGTCTTCATTTTTAACTAGCTCAGAGAGAGGTACAGGAATCCTAATCTTCTGAATCTCATGCTCAAAATCAAAGGAGGGGGAAGGTTTAGGAGCTTCTCTTACCTCAGCGACATGCTCTTTGGCTACTGGCGAAGCACTCTGAGTCTTATTTTCTTTAACTGCGGCTGCTGCAGTTTTAGTAGGCCTATCTTCTACGAGGGGTTGTTCTGAGCTGTCGAAGTCTCCTTCTTTCCTTATCAACTTGAGATTGTATCTGTTCGAAGCGTGACCGGCCCTTTGCTATTTCGCCAACTCATGAATTTGAGCGCTCATCAAGGATTCTTCATATGCGGATTGCGTCAAATGGGGAAAAGGGGGAGCTTCTTCAATACAGTGAATTTCAGGGCCAAACTCATCTATCTCCTCTCTTTCCTCATGATCAATTAGGTTATTTTGGAGGGGGGCTTGAACCCTTTGATCATCTCTGTCCTTTCTCCTTTGTTCCCTCGGGAAAACCTGAGGCACATGTTTAGCAGGTCGTCTAAACCTCTATCATCAATGTTCTGGGGATTTATGTACATGGGTTTCCCTTCTAATTCCCACCTCCCCATCTGGGTAGCAAGCGATTTTATTGCTCTAGCTGTCTCATCTGTCTGATGGGGTAGGGGAGAGGAACTGGATGAGGAGGCTTCAGGCCTGCTCTTTGACGTATTTCTTTCACCGGTGTTCCTGAGCCGGTTGACAGCCAATATGTTGGATTCTACCTCAACTGCTGCATCTTGCATGTGGGCTAGCGTAGTATCTCTTCTCTCCCTCAGAAGTAGGCAGAAGTCAGGGTCAAAAGCACTGGAATAAGTGATCATTGCAGAGGCTTCAGATGGTTTTATCTCAGTAGGGATTTTGTTGTACATTTTATTAAACCTCTTGGAGAAGTCAGAAATGGACTCTCCTTCCTTTCTCTTCAATGACCCAAACTCTGTCATGTAATACATGAAGTCTTTTTTATCTCCCCACTGTCTCAAAAAGACATTATCTAAAGATCTGATCCCATCAATAGATCTAGGAGGCAAGGCCCTGAACCATTTTATAGCCTCTCCTTGGATACTATGGACAAAAATTCTCATCCATACGTCTGTGTGCATGATAACATTATCATCCGTGAAAGTGTAAAAGGCTGCTAGGTGCTCTTCAACAGTTATGTCCCCCTTGCCTATAAACTTGGGCATCTGTTTAAGGTACCCTTCTGCTGGGAGGTTATTGAGAGGCTAAGGTAATACAAGAGGAGCGTACCTAGCGGCTATGATGACCTCTATTCCAGTCATAGGGATGTTTGCTCCGGCCATAGGAATATTAGGTGGAGGAGATCCCGGAGGAGAAGGAGTTCACGAAGGGGCTACTGGGAATGAACCTCAGAGTGGGGTGGGAAACAAGAGGGGATTCAAGGAGAAATCTAACGAGCTCAAGTCAGCAGGTGCTCCTCCTTATGCAGGAGTGGGGAAATCTTCTGTGGTCGTGGGTTTATGCCAAGGTATAGCTTCAAAGGAGAGGGGAGTGACAAGGATTTCTCCCTCCAATCCTAGACCAGGAGGGGAAAATTCAGCAGGAACACTACCAAAATTTAGGAAACGGGAAACTTGTGAAGGAGGTCTATCAAGAAACTGAGGGGGAGAAAACGGAGTTCTTACAGAAGGAGATGGTGGATTACCTGTTTCGGCGGTGGAAGCTTCTTCTTCAGGGACCTTTCCTTTTGTGAGAACCACCTCTAGATCATTTTCAGGTGTAGCTAGGGGCAGTTGTGGATGAGACTGAATGTGTCTGCCTCTGAAAGCCACAATTGATAGAGTAGGTTCTCCCCAGCGGAGTCATCACAATGGAGTCGCTAGGTGCACAGCAACAATCTAGATATTTCTGATATCTGATGCACCTCCAGAATCAGTTAATCATTGTCGTTCAATCCCGAGGAAAATATTCAACTTCCTCCCCGACAACGGAGCCAGAAATGTTGGCGACGGAAGTCACTCCTAGATTGCTAGCAGGAGCAGAGCCCGACGCCCATCAGTTTTATGTCACAGTGGTTTTTTATGGGTGATCAAATGGACAGAGACTCGGGGAGATCTCACTCTAACTCAGAGACTGGGTCTGGTACATAAAGAAAAAAGGAGGTCTGAAATCCTAACATCAACTAGTGGGTTGAATAAAGGGTGAACAAGTGGAAGACTTGATAAGAAGAGTTAACAAACTACCTCGGGCAACAGGCTTTCGACAATTTGTAGAAGAAAAACCCCAAACGCGAGATCCCCAAGTTCAGGGCTTTAAGGTACTGATAAAGGGACTTGACTGGATTCTCCAATTCCAAGTCGTTCAGCGTTAAGAAAAACACAAAGACTGATTTGACACAATGCAACTGTCACAGTGATCAAATTCTACATCATCCTATGACAACTACAAATCGACTGGATTCTCCAATTCCGAGCTAATCTAACACAGTTTAAACAAAGATATGAAAGAAACTGGCATCCATAAGGCAAGAAGTCTCAAGAGTTCATACATAACCAGAGATAACAGTGCTTCATTAAAACTTCACATCCGGGAGCTCTGCTCAACCATCGATCCTTACCAAAATGGAAAAAATGCCTACATATACTTGGAACTGACTTAGGTATTGAAAGTGAGATCATATCATGAGTTCAATGCTTGACATTGAGGATATTCTCTGTTAGGCTACACATGCAGATGTTGGGCAGAATGCTCATGCAGTCGTCTTTCAGACGCGATCTTTGTCAGGATGAACTGACAGCCTGTCTCTGTGCACGCTTCTTTCTAACCTTCTATTTAAGGAAGGAGATGATGTATCAACCACCTTCCTCATTTGCATTAACTGATTCATCGGGATCTGAGAGGCTCTGGTCAAACATTCCTTTGGGAGATGTGGTAGCCTACCTTTGGATATCTGTTGCTTTGCTAGATTTCTGCAGGGGGACTCGGCTGGCCAATGTGGACGAAGCTGACAAGGCTGAGGTGATGGTTATGATAGACAGGATACTGGGTATGCGTGGGCTCTTAGTAGCTAAAGGCATTGATGCGATGTGGCACAAGAAGATGATGTGGGGACAACAGAGGATATTCGGTGATTGAACAAGGTGGGGGAAATTAGCTGAGGCAGAGGTGGCTAGGAGTGCAAGATGATGAAATGGAGGATATGTGTCATCGGGATTTCAAAATGAATGAAATGAGGGGTGCCGGCTTCCTGAAATCCCGATAGTCGATATGCCGACTGGATACCACCTGTCCCAGTTGGATTGGACGGTCCAGATTTGCTCTGGCCCATGGTGCATTTTCTGCTCTTGTCGGGATTTTCCCGTCGGGAAATCGGCACCTGCGTTGTTGTGATCCACTGTCCTCACGGATCCTCGACTCCCGATATGCCGATGCCACTTGGCATTGTCTCCCTGCAATAATTGACCTTCCGACACCTGTCCCCCACTACGGTCCTTAACTCCATCGGGAAATCGCGTATCGGGATATCACGATTCCCATTGTCATGTGCACTGGACTTTCAGTTCCTCGATCCCCGATGGCTCCTTTTGTGCTAGCCCTTTGACTAGGCCCTGGTCCAGGTGACCTATACCATATTCCCTTGACCATACTCTCCATCGGGATTTTGCGGTTCGCATTTTTGAAGTGCACAAATCACTCGTCCCCAAGATCCCCGATATCCCGATGGCTTCAAGTTCACCGATGGGCGCTTCTCTGTAGGGACTTTCCCGATGACGCTGATCTCCTGCCATGCATCCTTTCTCATACGGATGGTCTAGATCTCTTTCTCTATTTCTGGTGTCCATGATCAGGCTCGCTTGACGTTTATGGCTGCGGCCTTTGAATAAAACTCACCTGACCGGCTTTCAAAATCCCACTTCCATGTGTTTACATCAGAGGCCTCAAATCAGAGAGGAAAACATCCCTGTACAAGAAATATCGCTAACAGGGCCCACGTTGGTTAAACATAGAGCAGTTGAGAAGGATAGGATCGTGTGAGCATCGTTGAACCGGGCGCTTAGATCTCAGCCATTGGGAAGTTGCGCGCCCGATTCTGGACCTGCTTGTCACTTACCTCAGGCATATTAGTATTTCAAACCTAGGACAAGTGGGTTTTTAACCCATTCCTTTGCATTCTAACCCCCTTACAAGAAATATCGCTAACATTTGGCTCCATGGGGGATAGAGTCGTCGTTATGATGCTCTAAGAACTCTTTTGCAGATTCAGTGCCTTGCTATTGGGCTATGGAGTCACTTATTAGGCCGAAAACATACAAAAAGAAACTAAACAAAGAACTAAAAGACAATATTTACAAACAAAGGAGCCGTCTAAGACTCAAATAAAACATTTTTTCAGAAAATTCCCATTCACTGGGCTGTTGAAAACCTCTTTACCCTCCAGATTCTGCAACCCATAGGTGTTGTTGGAGAAAATCTCAGAGATTTTAAAGGGGTCGAACCAGAGGGCGTCAAACTTTCTGTGCTTGCCTTTATCCTATCTGGGTGCGTCCCACTTAAATACCAAGTCCCCAACCTCGAACTCATTTTTCTTGACCTTTCTGTCAAAAGCCTACTTGATCTTCTGTTGATGACTATAAGTCGCGTCTCTCACTTGTTCTCTGATCTGCTGCACTTCCACTATCTGATGAATTATTTTGATCATATGATCTGGTTCTCCCTCATAGTCTTGAAAGAACTTCACCACAGGTAAGGCGAGCTGAGTAGGACAAACTGACTCTGCTCTGTAGACTAGTTGAAACGACGAAGTTCCCAGAGACTTCTTCATTGTGACACGATCGGCCCACAGAGAAAACTTCAACTTTGAATCCCAGGCTCTCTTGTTATGCTCTAACAGTCTTTTGATGATCTTTATCAGGATTTTGTTTGAGGATTCCGCTAAACCATTGCCCTGGGGATAGTAGGGGGTGGAGTGAATTAGCGATATCTGTAACTGCTCACAGAACTTAATTAGAGGTTCAGATTTGAAAGAAGCAGCATTATCGGTGACGATTCTACTGGGACAGCCAAATTGGGCTATGATATCCTCCAGGAAGTTGATAGTTACTTTGTGTGATGCGCTTCTGGTGGGGACAACTTATATCCACTTGGTGAAATAATCTGTTGCAGTCAGGATCCATCTGTGTTGACCACTTGAGGAAGGATGAATATCTCCGATGAAGTCCAACCCCCACTGCTGAAAAGGTGTCGAAGCTACTATGGGTTTCAATGGCAGCGATGTGAGTTGTTGCTTTCCTAGGAACTTTTGACATTTGGTGCAAGCTATGATCTCTCTGCAAACATCGGGGAACAAAGTGGGCCAATAATACCTAGCTTGAAGTATCTTGTGGGTTTTGGTCTTCCAGAAATGATGACCTCCGCAAAGGCCGCTATGAAAATCAAACGTAACCTTCTGGGCCTCCTACGAGTCCAGGCATCTCAGAAATACCCCTAGAGGGTCTTTCCAGTACAAGGTTTGGTCAATGAGGCAATACCTGACTGCCTTGAGCTTAAGAGCCCTCGCTTTACTTTTTCCCATTCCATCGGGGGGCTTCAACTCCTATAGAAAATACAGAATGTCACGATACCAGGCACATTCTGCCAGCGATAAGGCATCCTGAAAAATTCTTGTTGGATGACTCAGCTTGCTCATTGATGAAACTAATCCCTAAGGCTTTGCAGTTGGATTCAACCAGTAGCTTGGCTAAACCCTGTCCCTTTATCAACTTGGTGGTCTTAATCTCCAGATCAAACTCTAGGATCTTAGCAATCCACTTCCCTCTTTTTCCATCCATGTTAGGCTGTATAAGGATATCCTTCACAGAAGCTGAAGGAACGTATGCTATCACCTTTGAGTACAGGACATAGATCCTGAAAGCTTTGAGGGCCTTTACTAAGGCATAAGCTTGCTTTTCTATGATTTCATATCTTCTCTCTGCGTCTCTTAACGCCCTGCTAAAGAAGGCGATGGGCTACTCATGCCCTTCCTTATTTTTCTTCAATAAGACCGTCGCCACTGTATCAAAAGAAGCAAATGAGAAAATTAGGAACTCTTTGGAATAGCCAGGACTGATAAGCACAGGCACCTCAGTTAATGCCCTTTTTATTTGTTCAAAAGAGGCCCTGGGCTCATCGGTCCATTTCACTTCGTTTCCCTTCCTCAGCATGGTCGTGATGTGCTTCACCAGCTCAGGAAAATCCGAAACAAACCTCCTCATAAAATTAACTTTCCCCAAAAAGGCCTGAACCTCTTTTTTAGACCTGGGCAGTGGCAAGGCTTGAATTGCCTCCACCCTGCTGGGGTCAATTCTCACTCCCTCTTCCGATACTATATGTCCCAATAACTTCCCCTCTTTCATAGAAAACAAATATTTTCTGGGATTTAAGGATAGGCCAAACTTCCGACATTTCAAAAAAACTTTCCTCAGATGACTGCAGTGTTCTCTGTCAGACCTGGAGAAGACCGTTATATCATCCAGGTAGATTACCACAAATTTATATTTTTCCCCGATAAAGGCTATGTCCATGGCTCTCTGAAATGTTGCCCCTGCATTCATCAATCCGAAAGGCATTTTGGCATACATGAATGTGCCCCAAGGAGTGGTGAAAGCCATGTTTTCCCTGTCCTCAGGTATGACTGATATTTGATTATAGCCAGAGAAACCATCGATCATGGATATCCTAGAAGCTCCTGCTACCCTCTGCAGTATATGTTCCATCTTTGGTAGGGGGTAGTTATCCTTTCGTGAGCTCTTATTCAGGTTTCTGAAGTCTACACAGAGTCAGATCTCTCCATTCTTTTTCCTTACTGGCACCAAGTTGGCCACCCACTCTGAATATCTCAGTGGTACTATGATCTGAGCTTGAAGCAGCTTCTTCACTTCCCTCTCCATGATAGGCAGCAGCATGGGGTTGATTTGTCTCAGCTTCTGCCTGAATGGCTTTGCCTCCTCCTTTAATGGAATCTCGTGTTCAAGGACAGATGTGTCATAAGTCTTGAGGTCTTCGTATGTTCATGCAAACACGTCATCAAAATCCTTTAGCAACTTAGTATATTCCGCCCTCTGTTCTCTGGTCAAATCGCTTGATAATTTGACAAACTTAGGCTCCTCTTGCGTGCCGATGTTGCATTCGACTACATTAGCATATTTACTTGAAACACTACCCTTTACTGTCACATTATTCTTGTCAAATAGCCTTTCTAAAGGGACTAGTCCCCTTGGAATGTGATTGCTAGGCAGTTGGATAATCTGGTGATTAGCGATTTTATTCACAAACATTTCAAGTTGAGGCTCACCCTTCGAATCGGGATCCTGATCAATGTGCAACGTCGAAAAATCATCGACAGTCTCAAGAATTTTTTTTATTTCAAGGTCGTCCTCAAATACCTCCCAGTGATTTACATTGTCCGGGATGGATGGTCTGTATCCTTTTTCGACCTCACCATAGATATTTGGTGGTAGAGAGGCCTTGAACAGACTAGCCGAAATGGCTAAGGAATCGGCTGAGGTATTTTCTTCCCTTGGGACAAAAGTAATGTTGAAAGCGGAGAAAAAATTATCAATCAGGTCCCATACCTCATACCTCATTCCTGTAACTTCTGAGCCGAGGATGCTTAGACTGATAAGCATTCCTGACCTATTGGATTATCAATTCTGCATCTCCGAACACGGAAAACTCTTCAATTCATAATTCCTTTGCAACCCTCATACCCAGAACAAGAGATTCATATTCCGCCACATTATTGGTAGTTTCAAATTCCAGCTTGTATGACAGGGATATAGTCTCTCGGTAGGGCGATATGAAAATTACTCCAACACCAACACCCATACTGGAGGAAGCCCCGTCGAAGAACATATTCCAGACAGAGGTGATTGGAGTAGGTATCTGCAGATCAATAATAGGCTTCTTTCTTATCTGTAAAGGGACCTCAGGAGTTCCAGTGATCTGTAACAAACTAGTCCCTAAGTCGGTATCAAGTGCAAAGATGGGGTGGTTAGTGGGGTTTGCTTCATCACTGACAATATAGGCTAGCTGGGCTTCTCTGTACAACCTCCTGTGCTCTCCTCCAAAGACCGTAATAGTGGCATATGTGAGGTCCATCTGTAATGTTCCTCCAATTCTTTTAATCCAAGACCTTGACAATAGCATGCCGAACTTGGGAGGAACATCAACTACCATAATGTCCATGACCACACTCTTCATGGGCAGTTGAAACAGAGAAGCCACTAGGTCCTTGATGACTCCCAGACATTGCACCCTCCTTGAATCAAAAGAGTATAAATCATGATAGGCCCTGGTCACTTCTAATCCCAGCTCTTCCATTACTATTTTGGGCATAAGGTTATGGGAAGCCCCTGTGTCCATGAGGTAGTTATACAACACTTTATCATGTATATTCAGGGATGTGTAGAAGGGAGGGGATGAATCATCTCTATCTTCTACCATGGGCCCTAAGACGACTGCAGGCTTTTCATCTTGAAGGTTTATTGAGTCAGAGGGAGGCTGGGGGGATTCATATTGTAGCAACTTGGAGAGGGACCTTTTGAAGTCTTCATTTTTAACTAGCTCAGAGAGAGGTACAAGAATCCTAATCTTCTGAATCTCATGCTCAAAATCGAAGGAGGGGGGAGGTTTAGGAGCTTCTCTTACCTCAGCGACATGCTCTTTGGCTACTGGAAAAGCACTCTGAGTCTTCTTTTCTTTAACTGTGGTTGCTGCAGTTTTAGTAGGCCTATCTACTATGAGGGGCTGGTCTGAGCTGTCGAAGTCTCCTTCTTTCCTTCTCAACCTGAGATTGTATCTGTTAGAAGCATGACCAACATTTTTCTCTTTCCCCAACTCATGAATTTGAGCGCTCATCAGGGATTCTTTATATGCGGACTGCCTCAAATGAGGAAAAGGGGGAGCTTCTTCAATACAGTGAATTTCAGGGCCAAACTCATCTATCTCCTCTCTTTCCTCATGATCAACTAGGTTATTTTGGAGAGGGGATTGAACCCTTTGATCGTCTCTGTCCTTTCTCCTTTGTTCCCTCGGGAAAACCCGAGGCACATTGTTAGCAGGTCGTCTGAAGCCTCTATCATCAGTGTTCTGGGGATTTCTGTACGTGGGTTTCCCTGCTAATTCCCACCTCTCCATCTGGGCAACAAGCAATTTTAATGCTCTAGATGTCTCATCTGTCTGATGGGGCAGGGGAGAGGAACTGGATGAGGAATCTTCAGGCCTTCTCTTTGACGTATTTCTTTCAACGGCGTTCCTGAGCCGGTTGACGGCCAATATGTTGGATTCTACCTCAACAGCTGCATCTTGCATGTGGTCCAGCATAGTAGCTCTTCTCTCCCTCAGCAGTAGGCAAAAGTCAGGGTCAAAAGCGCTGGAGTATGTGATCATTGCAGAGGCTTCGGAGGGTTTTATCTCAGTAGGGATTTTGTTGTACATTTTATTAAACCTCTTGGAGAAGTTAGAAACGGACTCTCCTTCCTTTCTCTTCAATGACCCAAACTTTGTCATGTAATACATGAAGTCTTTTTTATCTCCCCACTGTCTCAAAAAGGAATTATCTAATGCTCTGATCCCATCAATAGATCCAGGAGGCAGGGCCCTGAACCATTTTCTAGCCTCTCCTTGGAGACTATGGACAAAAATTCTCATCCATACGTCTGTGTGCATGATAACATTATCATCCGTGAAAGTGTAAAAGGCTGCTAG
>ML789804.1:353654-373762 GCA_009831015.1 Picea engelmannii
CATCAATAGATCCAGGAGGCAGGGCCCTGAACCATTTTCTAGCCTCTCCTTGGAGACTATGGACAAAAATTCTCATCCATACGTCTGTGTGCATGATAACATTATCATCCGTGAAAGTGTAAAAGGCTGCTAGGTGCTCTTCAGCAGTTATGTCCCCCTCACCTGTAAACTTGGGCAACTGTTTAAGGTACCCTTCTGCTGGGAGGTTATTGAGAGGTTGAGGTAATACAAGAGGAGCATACCTAGCAGCTATGATGACCTCTATTTCGGTCATAGGGGGATTTTCTCCGACCATAGGAATATTCGGTGGAGGAGAACTCGGAGGAGAAGGAGTTCGCGAAGGGGCTACCAGGAATGAACCTCGGAGTGGGGTGGGAAACAAGATTGGATTCAAGGAGAAAGATAACGAGCTCAAGTCAATAGGTTCTCCTCCTTGTGCAGGAGTGGGGAAATATTCTATGGTCGTGGGTCTACGCCAAGGTATAGCTTCAAAGGAGAGGGGAGTGACAAGGATTTCTCCCTCCAATCCCAGACCAGGAGGGGAAAACTCAGCAGGAACACTCCCAAAATTCAGGAAAYGGGAAACTTGTGAAGGAGGTCTATCAAGAAACTGAGGGGGAGAAAACGGAGTTCTTACAGAATGAGATGGCGGATTACCTGTTTCGGTGGTGGAAGCTTCTTCTTCAGGGACCTTTCCTTTTCTGAGAACCACCTCTAGATCGGTTTCACATGTAGCTAGGGGCAGCTGTGGATGAGACCACGTGTGTCTGCCTCTGAAAGCCACAATTGATAGAGAAGGTTCTCCCCAGCGGAGTTTTCATAATGGAGTCACCAGGTGCACAACAACAATCTAGATATTTCTGATATCTGATGCATCTCCAGAATCAATTAATCATTGTCGTTCAATCCCGGGGAAAATATTCAACTTTGTCCCCGGCAACGACGCCAGAAATGTTGGCGACGGAAGTCACTCTTGGATTGCTAGTAGGAGAAGAGCCCGACGCCCATCAGTTTTATGTCACAGTGGTTTTTTATGGGTGATCAAACGGACAGAGACTCGGGGAGATGTCACTCTAACTCAGAGACTGGGTCTGGTAGGTAAAGAACAAAGGAGGTCTGGAATCCTAAATTTAGCCAGTGGGTTGATTAAAGGGTGAACAGGTGGAAGACTTGATAAGAAGAGTGAACAAACTACCTCGGGCAACAGGCTTTCGACAATTTGTAGAAGAAAAACCCCAAACGCGAGATCCCCAAGTTTAGGGCTTCGAGGTACTGATAAAGGGACTTGACTGGATTCTCCAATTCCAAGTCATTCAGCGTTAAGAAAAACACAAAGACTGATTTGAGACAATCCAACTGTCACAGTGATCAAATTCTACATCATCCTATGACAGCTACAACTCGACTGGATTCTCCAATTCCGAGCTACTCTAACATAGTTTAAACAAAGATATGGAAGAAACTGGCATCCATAAGGCAAGAAGTCTCAAGAGTTCATACATAAGAAGAGATAACAGTGCTTCATTAAAACTTCACAACCGGGAGCTCTGCTCAACCATCGATCCTTACCAAAATGGAAAAAATGCCTACATATACTTGGAATTGACTTAGGTCTTGAAAGTGAGATCACACATGAGTTCAATTCTTGACATTGAGGAGCTTCTCTATTAGGCTACGCATGCAGATGTTGGGCAGAATGCTCATGCAGTCGTCTATCAGACACAATCTTTGTCAGGATGAACTGACAGCCTGTCTCTATGCACACTTCTTTCTAACCTTCTATTTAAGGAAGGAGATGATGTATCAACCACCTTCCTCATTTGCATTAACTGATTCATCGGGATCTAAGAGGATCTGGTCAAACATTCCTTTGGGAGATGTGGTAGCCTACCTTTGGTCGTCTGCTGCTTTGTTGGATTTCTGCAGGGGGACTCGGCCGACCAATGTGGACGGAGCTAACAAGGCTGAGGTGATGGGCATGACAGAAAGGATATTGGGTATGCGTGGGCTCTTAGGAGATAAAGGCGTTGATGCGATGTGGCACAAGAATATGACGTGGGGACAACAGAGGATATTCGGTGATTGAACAAGGTGGGGGCAATTAGCTAAGGCAGAGGTGGCTAGGAGTGCAAGATGATGAAATGGAGGATACGTGTCATCGGGGTTTCAAAATGCAATAAATGAGGGGTGCCAGCTTCCCGAAATCCCGATAGCCGATATGCCGACCGGATTCCACCTGTCCCAGTTGGATCGGACGGTCCAGATTTGCTCTGGCCCATGGCACTTTTTCTGTTGTTGTCGAGATTTTGCCGTCAGGAAATTGGCACCTGCACTGTTGTGATCCACCGTCCTCATGGATCCTCGACTCCCGATATGTCGATGCCACTTGGCGTTGTGTCCCTGCAAGAATTGACCTTCCGACACCTGTCCCCCACTACGGTCCTTAACTCCGTCGGGAAATCGCGTATCGGGATATCGCGATTCCCGTTGTCATGTGCACGGGACTTTTAGTTCCCCGATCCCCGATGGCTCCTTCCATGCTAGCCCTTTGACTAGGCCCTGGTCTAGGTGACCTCTACCATATGCCCTTGACCATACTCTCCATCGGGATTTCACGGTTCGCATTTTTTAAGTGCACGAATCACTCGTCCCCAAGATCCCCGATATCCCGATGGCTTCAAGTTCACTGATGGGCCCTTCCCTGTAGGGACTTTCCCGATGACGCTGATCTCCTGCCACGCATCCTTTCTCAGACGGACGGTCTAGATATCTTTCGCTGTTTCTCGTGTCCATGATCAGGCTTGCTTGAAATTTATGGCTGCGGCCTTTGAATAAAACTCACCTGACCGGCTTTCAAAATCCCACTTCCATGTGTTTACATCAGAGGCCTCAAATCGGAGAGGAAAACATCCTTGTACAAGAAATGTCGCTAACAGGGCCCACGTTGGTTAAACATAGAGAAGCTGAGAAGGATGGGATCGCGTGAGCGTCGTTGATCCGGGCGCTTAGATCTCAGCCGTCGGGAAGCTGCGCGCCCGATTCTGGACCTGCTTGTCGCTTACCTTAGGCATATTAGTATTTCAAACCTAGGACAAGTGGGTTTTTAACCCATTCCTTTTCATTCTAACCCCTTTACAAGAAATATCGCTAACACATAGAAACAACCACACACTAGAATATATATACATGCATATGGAATAAGAAAACCATGCATTAAGAGATATATACACATGCATCTTCATTCAAATACACACATGGAGTCTCTGAAACTTTGCCCAAACTTGTCTGTTCTAATAAGCTTATATACAATAGTGCATGTAAAGAGATCTATTGGATCAAAGCCATGATGATGTGACAGAAATAAAGAATATGATTGGAGTGTGAATGGAAGACTATGAGAATTAAAGTTTACTTCATTGATACGTAGAATGAAAAGGTTTTATTTTATTTTATGTTTGTGTGCATGTGAAAATGAGCATGCATCATAGGAAAACAAGTCAATCTGTGTGAAGTCCTGGAATGCATGAAGTGTTGGAATGAGACTGTTTGGAAATATGAAAATAGTGTATTGTGCAAAGTAAATAATGATGTAGATTCATGACGAGAGAATGTAGAAAATAATGAGATAGTCTGGGTGCATCAATCTCAAGGGAAATTTCTGAGTTCAACACAATGAATTAAAAACCAATCTACAAGAAATGAATCGGGAATTTAAAATTAAATCTCTTTAATCACTAAAAAAAAACATAAATAAAACTAATGAAGAGAAGGGAAAATCGTTACCAGATTGAGGGGACCTTCTCAGTCTAAGTAACGCTGCCCAAAAGAGATCAGAACTGAGAGCTTGCTAAAATCTTCAAAAATCAAGTCTTCATTAAATAAACTCCATCCTCTGTCTACAAATGGATGCTCAGCTCTATTACAATAACCAACGTAAACAATGATAATAAAAATCGTTTTTTTCCCATTCCCTTTCTCCATGAACTTATATGTATACATCATTTCCACTGAGAAGAGATAAAATCAAATCCCAAACTCAGATTTCAAATTTCACAATTTTTGGAAAAAAATCTCAAATTCTGGGTTTTTCACCAATCTAGGCAGATTCGAGTTAGCCCCCACCCATATCTTCCAAACCAATTCTAATTTTGAAAAATTGTCCGCACTCTACTCAATTTTCCACCTTCTAAAAAAAACCCATATCATAGAAGTTTTGGATATGATACCATTTGCATGAAAATCGAGGTGCAAGTTGGCAGTTTGAGATTTTTTCTTATTTGTACATAATCATTCCCCTTGAGTTGGAGGTTCACATGTGTGATCTGGGTGAATTTTGATACACATGTCAGCATTCCAACATTGTTCTAGACAAAACCCATGTTCTTGATTTCCTTCTAGAAGTGTGCCAATATGACAAGCTACAATATCAGGTACAGGAATAACTATATTGGTGCAAAATGTTGAACCACAGTAATGGTACGGGAATGTTGATCATGAAAATCACACTTTATCAACCGTCATTAGTAAAACATGATATAATTGTATTTTAATAACTAAAAATATGGAAATAACTATCTATTAACCACATCGTGAATGGCAATGGATATTGGAGGTTTATGGTGCATTTGCACATACATTATTGGTGAAATGCGAGAAAAAGGTATAATGATGAATGTATTTATATGGCGGAAAGCATGGAAAAAATGGAGCTCAACACTTACTTTTCTCCAAACGTAATATGTCCACTATTTTAGGATCAATGTAAGAATGACTTTCTCCTGAATCAATTAAAATAGCAACGAGATGATTAATGATATTACCTTCCACCTCGATCATATTGGATTGGTACTTTGTTTGTCGATCATCTAAGGCTGCATAAATTCTTCCCATGTCTTCTACTATTGTAGCCTCTTGGATGTTTTGCATGGTCTTCACTTTGTCCTTTCCGTGAGGGAAAGCCTTGCACATGTGATCTTCTTTGCATCCACAACATTGGATTGGTGGTCTTCCCCTTTTTCCCAAGGAGTCTTCTCTCTTGGATTCATCCTTAGCATTATGGTCTTGATGATTTTTATTTTGGATATTTCTATTGAAATGAGGTTTGAATCCTTTCTTTCTCTGATTAGACTTCTCCTTCTTCTTATCCTTCCAAGATTTCTACAAATTCTCTCTTCCCTTTCCTTGCTCACACGAGTACTTAACCTTCCTAATGGTCTTAGTCAAAGTCCTAGGTTCATCATATTTAATATTCTCTTTATAAAAGGATGGAAGTCCACTCAAAAGACTATGTATTTTCACCTTCTCATATTTTATAAACCCCACATACTTTAGCATCCCCACAAAATTATTTTTATACTCTTCCATGGTCATGCTTCCCATCCCAAGTTCAAAGAAATCCTGCATTTTATTATCATAGAAGTTGTTTGAAAGGTACTCCTTCTGAAAATATTTCTTGAACTGCTTCCAAGTGATCCTATTCTCATTAATGTGCTTAACTTGCTTCAGTTGATCTCACCACAAAACAAATTTACCATGTAAATGGTATGCGGAAATTATGGCTTCTAGGTTTGATGAGTATTTATGCAATTGAAAATACCTTCTGAGTCCAGTAAACCATGCCTCAACATCATCTTCCCTTTCTCTTTCACCATCAAAGGATGGTTGCTTAAGATTCCTTAGCTCTCCTTGGAAACTGTCCAATTCATGTTTTCTTCTTTGGTTCCTAGCAAGAGACACCTCTGAGCTACTTATGGAATCTTCAGATGCATAAAATTTCCTTGTTGAATAGGGAGGTGAGTGATGTCTATGAGTTCTGCTACCACTTCTTGAATAACCATTTCTTTTGCGGTCATATCTTCTTTCATGACATCTTCCCTCTTCCTCCTTTTTTGATTTTGATCCATTCTTTGTTTTCCTCTGAAACTAATTTAAGATTTGCATCACTTGATAATTTATCTGATTTTTTCTCTTATTAGTCTCTCATTTTCTGATTTGTAACTTTGCACTTCTATTTTCAAGCTTCTCACAGTCTCTATCAATGTTTCTTGATCCCCTCTGGCCTGGTGTCCATCATATTGTCTCTGCATTACCAACATTGATATTCTAACCTTTGGACTCTTTATCATGGCTAGAATATCCCTCTCCTTCTTCCATTTCTTCAATATGCATTCTTTTACCGAACGAATATGTTTACACACCCTAATTCTGCAAAATGTGCAAGCAACAATTTTGTTAGAATTATGCATATTAAATTTTTTCTTATCAATTCATGAAGAATATATTATAATTCTCCATATTATAAAAATTCATGTTATTCTCCTCTGAATCATTTTTCCAATGACAGTAATCTTGCCCCAATTCGATATCTAAGTTGAAAGTTATGGCTTCCCGAAAAAAAAATCACTTTTAGCCCCTTTTCTTTTGTTTTGCAATAATATCTTGTCGAAATCTTCCACGGTTCCTTTAACTGGTACAAAATTCGAATTATCCATAGGTTCTTCCTTCAAACCACTTTCCATGTGACCATGGCTTGAAACCACAGGCTTATTCACTCTTTATCGCCTTCCTCTGTATTCTTCTACATCGGATCTTGTTCGAACACAATGTCCAACGGCTTGGTTACTTCTAGGCCCTCCGCACCTCTAATTGACCCCTTTACCTTATCATGAGACTGACACTAGGAATAAGTCCTCCAGACTTCAGCCTTAAAAAATTCTCCCTTTCCAATCTTTCGATTTATCCCAGAGTTAAACTTCGTCAAAACCCTTCCAATAACTCTACTAGCAGATCGGGCAATCGATATTTGATATCCCATTGACTAGAAGATCTCAGATCATCTAGAGGCTTCAATGAGATCGACAATCATGAATTAATTGGATGTTGATATGGAAGTCCATAATAAATTCAGGACTTCAACACTCTGAGAGTCTACAACATTACAACTCCCAAGTCCCTGAACTCCCCCAGAGTGATACTCGTCGAAGCTCTTACCCTATCCTTCTAGTGTTGATCCAACAACCATGACTTAATCAAGCATTGAAATGGACGGTCCTTATTCATTTAAGGACTTTGGTGCTTTGGGAATCTGGAACATTTCAACTCTCGATTCGTTCCACTTCCCAGGAGTGATAACTACCAAAATGATTAAACCATCCTTCCATTGCTTGATCTAACGAAGGGATCTTAGATCGCCTATCTACATGAATTCATGACCTCAGTCTTCAACACTTTCATTGGTAGAGATGTTGGACACCCCCGAAGGCCATACTCCTAGAGATGACATGGCATGCTGATGTCACGTATGGTGACATGGACCCATGGCATGTGTTCCACGTGTCACTAAAAAATTAATAGGTTAGGATTCAAAAGGTATTGAATCTGGGTGACACTTGTACCCACATGGCACACACACCACATGGTCTACGACACGTCATCTTTCAAATGGATGATCCAAATTATCTACCCCAGATCTAAAAACCTACATGGTTTCATGACGATGGCTTTACACTTTTTGGTTTCGAAAATTTGTGGCTTTGACACTTTAGGGCCTTTCCCATTCTCCAGTAATCGCCGGAGTGGTGAAGTTATGAAACTTCGAAAATTCACTATCCTTCAACAATTTCTATATCCGAAGGTAAAAGTTACTTATGAATTCCTTCTTTTGATCTAACAGTCAATGAGACTTCGGGACTTCGACACTCTGGGACTCCAGGTTATAGCAATTCTAAGAGGGTTCGATTCTCTCGGAGTTAAACTTCCCGAAGTGGTCAACGCTGAGGGACCCTGACTAACAACTGAGATTTCACCTGAGCCTCCTATCATATTGGATGACTTATAGGACTTCAAAACTTCAGCCTTTTCATGATTCTTCTTGTCTCCCATAATCTCTGAAGTGGCGGACTTCCAGAGTTTTCCATCTCCTGCCTAGCTTCTATCAATGGCTGGCGATTGACAAGTTTGATCTAACGGTTGTGACTTAATCTCTCCCAGCCTCTAGTTTCACTTTTATCTGATGGTCCTCATTCAAATTCCTTTCAATCTAACAATATATAACTCCTTAAGTCCATGGTGGTGATCGCTCCCAAATTCAAAATGGAACAGTCACGATTCTACGATCCTTTACCAAGGATCTATGTTTGCGCAATTCTTTGGCTTCTGTGCGATCTCTGCAACGCTATCTCTCCTAAGATTTATGATTTCAAGGACATATTCATTCTTAACCATAATACCCTGTCTATAACACACAAGACCCCTAAATACTCTTTTAAGGGATGGGGAATCATAATTTTGTTTTTCTTAACTATCTCAAGTCCTAATTCCAATATCTCCCTCGGCTTCTGCTCGCCACAAACTTTCTAACGGTTTCTACCATATTGAAATCTAAGTTCTTTATTGCAAGTTATTGCCTCCCAAATATCTTCGGGCATTATTATTCAAGGACCATGTTGTTCCATATCATTCATACCATCTCCATATTTTTACATCTACAGTGGAAGTCCATCCACCGTCAAATCCAATGGTGGGGCTTGTTCCTTATTTAACACACAGGCTAGAGGGGAGTTCAACGTTCGAATCTTGATCTAGATTTTATGAGAAGAATGAAATGAATACATATTATTAAAATATTCTTAACAAATAATAACATAGATACAGTAAAACTGGTTTTCTATTCAATAAGGAAATAAGTTGAAACTGTAAAATGCAGCGAAAAACAAGTTTGTTGGAATGCTGACGGCTTATCTCTAAGAAGAGATGTGGCGAATACAATCATTCAAAAGAGGATGATTTCAATGAGGCTCTGAAGGAATTTTTACAATAAACAATAATTTCAAAAACTGTAGACATCCAAAAATCTAATTCTAGGAGTTGAAGCGCCAAAAGTCATGTGGGCCCCGTTTGGGTAAGTTAGTACATCAACTTCTCGGGGTCGTAACTTTTTCATATGATATCTATTTTAGGCGCACGATATCCCATTGGAAAGGTCTAACCGAGAAGAACGATTTTTGACTGGCCCAATTTAGTGTATTGAGCAATCAATTGGACCCCAAATCCCCAAATAAACGTTGTTTAGGGCCTCAAAACAGCCCCGAAAGTTTGGAACTCGAAAAACTATCGAAAAAGTACCAAGGTGGAAAAATATTATTCGAGCCAGTGGAATAGGTGGGTAGACATTGATATCTACCTAGATCAATCCTCCCTCCTTAGGAATCAATGGTATCCATTGCATTGATTTTCCCCATCAGATGAGGAAATTTCTGTTGAATTTGGCCCCGGGTGAGCCACTTGCCTTGGTGCAGGAGTTGCCCTGCTTTGACGACTTGATAAAGATAGATCCTTTGCTATCGATTTCCCTTGATATGTGCATCCACAATATGATCATTGGATTCCTGTTGCATGAAAACATGGTTGAGCTCTGTTGGTTTCAACTACTCTGCTATCTCTGAGGTGTCCAATAATGGTGGGAAATATGATCGAAGGAGAGCCATGTTGAAGACTAGGTGCAAGCCAAGGAAAGGGGGAATGTTGAGCTCAAAATAATTGTCACCCACAACCT
This sequence comes from Picea engelmannii, assembly GCA_009831015.1. NCBI lineage: Eukaryota > Viridiplantae > Streptophyta > Pinopsida > Pinales > Pinaceae > Picea > Picea engelmannii. Next base: position 363,208 of record ML789804.1, read on the forward strand.
TGGTGATGGTGTACGACACACAACAAAGTGGGAGGATATTTCGATGGGGCCCTGTAAGGATTTCTTTCTATAAGTGCAACCAAACTTTGTCGCCTACCTGAAACTTATGTGGCACCTGATGTTGATCAATGCACTGCTTGTACTTGGAATTAGACTTCTGTAGAATATTGTGAGCCCATTGGTGAATGTGATAGATCCATGCAATGAACCGAGTGCCTTTGTCAGCTTCTGCTGGAGCAAGGGATGAGTCGGTCGAGGTGGTCGCCAGGGTTAGTGCAAAATCCATGGGGCCCAATGGTTGGAATACCAACCTCACCTGAAAGGGGTTGTGGCCAGTCAAGCTATGTAGGGCTCGGTTTTAGATATGATGGACATAGGGAAGACTCTCATCCCATGTGAGGGGGTGTTTTGAATTGTACATGCACGAGATATGTATGATCATCCGATTGACAACCTTAGTTTTGCCATCTGTCTAGGTGATGTAGGAGCATCGTAAGCAGCCATCCAAGCAAGCGTAAAGGCGTGAGACAACTGGAAAAGAACCAATGCACATTTTGAAGTGTTTTGAAGATTAATGAATGGACATTAATGTAATAGCTAATGGAAGCATACTTACATTTATATATAGGATATGTGAATAGATATGGAGCGATTTCTCTCATCTGTCGAATGTAATAGGCATTTAAGTTTGTTTAATGCAAGTAGGTAGATATGAATGTTAGATTAGACAGTTTAGAAGCATAGGAGGGAAAACAGATGATAGACACCCTCACCCTTGTATCATGGTAACAATATTATTATTATTCAGAATTCATAAGCTATAGAGCTATAGCAGAGATCTGTAGAGAAGAGACCATGTACAGGAACGTTTGAGTTAATATATGAAACTTTGACTCAAATTTCATGGTGTTATGACACTAACTGTTTACATTAGTTGAATGGTATGTTTACAGCCATTTTGTTTTATCTGTTATGCACTCATTTCAATGCTGTGTTGTGTGTATGATTTCATGTTGAATGTATGAAGTTTGAGAGAGGAGAAGAATGAGTTTCAATTGTTTCTCTCCCTGAGAATTCCTGCAAGGAGTGCAGTGAACGTCCGCAAGGTGTGCATTGATGAGGGTTTGAGTTTTATCTCAGAAATATCAGGAGAGATATTGTTGTTCTCATACTAGCAGAAGTGTAGGTGTAGCCCAGAGCCGTGAAAGGCGTGCGCAGGCTGGTTGAATCTTTAGAACTTATCAACTAAGGGGAAAATTTGAAGGACTACTGTTGCAAAGAGTGCACAGGGTCGAAGACTCAAATAACCAGAGGTTATTTGAAAGTCTTCCACAAGGAGTGTGTGCAGGGATCCTTTTGGAAGCTTGAGTTTACAAGTGAAAGATCAGTAGGGATTTAACCTTTAAAGTGATCAAAAGGAGAGGAAGGTCGGAATCGTCGCACAGGAGTCATTGAGGAGTGAATCGAGTGGTTAGAATTCTCCGTGGATAACTCACGAAAATCACGAGGGCCGTAGGATCTAGAGGATTTGTAAGATGGTTAGGAGTTGGATGAACCTTCCACCCTGATATCAAGAGTCAACGTGAACTATTGATCGTGATCAGTCTGAGCTGTCAGATCATTTTGGGAATACGAGGTTCGTAACTTTGGAGCGCAGGCCAAAATCCTTGGTCACTCTAACTCCTGAATCATGAAAGGGATTATCAAGTGTGAAATAAAACGGCGGGAACACTTCATGGAGAAGAACCGAAGACCCAGGAACCATTGGATCTTGCAAAGAAGTAAGGGGGTTAAGTCGAGTACCTTTTCAATCACCCACAAGGTTAGGAGAGATAGGGGTCGTTGGATCCAATCCAATGATAGTCTTCATATCTTATGCGAATTTTCATTTCGGGAATTCGGGGATTGGCACGACAAGTGATTTTGGGGTCGAGAGTCATGGACTCCCAGTTCGCAAAATCCCGAAAATATCTGAGCCATTAGATTGAGGGAGACTCACAACCATTGATCTAGTAAAAGGTGAATTTTCAGAGTTCGGGGAATCATAGGGGCAGAGGAATGATTGTTGGTTGTTCGCTCGAGTCCCAAAATCCATAATTAGTGGGTAAAAGGTGGCGTGTGCTCGTCACATTGGAAGAGTCAACCTTTGTTGAGATTTCGCGCTTCGGCAATTTCACCAGTTATGGCATTGCATCGAGAACCTCCAACTCGCAAAGCCCAAAATCTTTTGTGGCTTAAACAAAGGGTTTAAATTAACTCTTGGTGTGGTTTTGGAAAAGATCCTACACTGATCTTGGCCCGAGGGCAGGGGGTCTACACCACTAGGGGTGGAAGGCAGTGCATTTGGTGAACTTGGTATCTAGCAGTGACCAGAGGCTCGAATAGAATGTGCTAAGGAACCGACTGTCACATTATGAGATAACGGTTTGTGGGATCCCAAAATGTACCCATACTCATTAAAATAATATCTTGGCAGTGGCTTCTATTGTGATGTTCTTCTTGGAGGCGGCTAGAATCGCCATCTTGGAAAAGTGATCAACAACCAGAAAAACACAGTAATTCCCCTCTTGGTGGATAGGAGGCCTGACATGTATTCCATTGAGATGGATTCCCATGACCTGTCATGAGTAGGAATAGGGGTGTACATGCCATGTTTCTTAGTGGTCGTTTTGGTAATAGTGCAGGTGATGTAGGACGTGATATATTTTCCGACATCCTATAGAAGTTTCAGCCAATAGAAATGTTTCTGCAACACTACCACTATATTTTCGACGCCAAAGTGTCCTGCCACCTAACTGTAGTGAGCTTCCCAAATCATCCTCATGTGCTCACTTGATGGAACACAAAGATGGCCCAGACGACACGACATCTCATCCTAAAGATGGAAATTAGCAAACACTGAGTTGCCACCCAACATTTGGTTGGTGGTGGAGAAGTCAGGGTCTGTCTTGTAGAGGTGGGGCCATCTGGAGGTCTCGTGGCTGCAAGAGTCTAGAACCATGGTGAGTGTTACAACTGGAGGTCGGCTGAGGAAATCAACAATTCTGTTGGTACTTCATGTTTTATACTTGATTTTGATGTGGAATAGTTGTAAGTATGTGCACATGGACCACTTCTGATCACGGTCATTCTTGAATTTTCCTTGGGTCTGGATGAACTGTAGTGTCTTATGATCAATGTGGATGACTGTCTGCTTCCCAAGAATGTAATGTCTGCACTGGTGACAAGATTGCACAATGGAGTATATTTCTTTGTTGTAAGTAGGGTAATTACAAAAAAAATATGATATTGTCTCACTATGATATGCCATGGGGTGGTCATGTTGAGTGAGAACGCCGCCCACAACATAGTCTGAAGCGTATGCCTTGATCTCAAAGGGATGTTGCAGGTCTGGTAATGAAAGTACTGGGAATGAAAACAAATGATTCTTCAAGTCATATAAGTCATGTTGTGGGGACAATCCCTACACAAATTTGTCCTTACCACCACCCCTGGTTACTTGGCTAAGGGCCCATGTGATATGAGAGAATCCCAACATGAACTTGTGATAGAAATTGGCGAGGCCCAAGAAGCTCTGAAGTTCAGTGAGTGTGGTTGGGGCTGGTGAGTCACAGATGACCTGGATCTTGGCTGGATCCACATGCACACCATGTTGATCATTGATGTAGCCTAAGTAATGGACTCTATCCATGCCGAAGGAGCATTTTTCCAAGTTTGCATATAGTTTTTGCTACAACAGGGTGTGAAAAACCTGTTGAACATGCTACAAGTGTTCCTCGCAAGTCTTGTTGTAGATGAGAATGTCATCCAGATACAACACTACAATATTGTTGGTGAAAGGTCGTAGGATATCATCCATCATCCTCATAAAAAAATTTGAAGCATCTGTCAAACCAAAGGGCATGAACAAGCATTCAAAATGACCTTCTTTTGACTTGAAGGTGGTCTTCCATACATCTGTTTGTTCTATTTGGACCTGGTGGTAGCTAGACTTCACATCAATCTTATTGAAGTATTTGATCCCCATCAGTTGATCAAGGAGGTCGTCGATTTGTGGAATCAGGTACTGGTTTCAGACTGTGATTTTAGTCAGGCCCCTGTAATCAATACAGAGTCCCCAGGTCCCATCTTTCTTCTGCACCAACACGATAGGGATCCCACAAGGTGATGATCCGGGATGGATGTTCCCCTTGTGGAGAAGTTCTTGGATCTGCCTCTTGATGTCCTCATTTTCTAATAGAGAGCAACGATAGAATGGCCCATTGGGTAGCGGTGAAACTGGGGTCAGATCGATGGGATTCTTGACCTGACAGTGCAAAGGTACCCCTGTAGGAGAGGATAATATATCTGAGTATTCTTCCATGACCTTATCCACTTTCTTATGTTTTGTGGAGAGATCAGTTTTCGAGGCCCTGGATGTGGCTGCGATCTTTCTCTCACTCTGAGAGCGAATCATGAAGAAGAAAATTTTCTTGGTCTTAGAGATGACCTTCCTTCATTGCTTGGTAGAGATCAAGGAAATAACACTAGGAGGGAATGCCTCAGGTATCATGTACAATTTCCTGTTCAAAGTAATAATAACACTACAAGGCCTAGACTCATATACATCATGATGTTTCCATAAATAAGGTTGGCCCAAAATAACATTACAAAAATTGAGAGGAGAAACATCACGCAATACCTCGTCTTTGAAAGGCTTGATGTCGTACAACCATCGACACTATTGGCTGACGAGGAGATCACTTCCTTGGCGAAGCCATACAATGGTGTAGGGTTGTGGGTGCGGTGTTGTCGGCAGGGCCAGGTGATTGATGACCTATGCTGAGATGAGGTTCTTTTGTCTACCTCTATCAATGATGAAGTGCAGCAAGGTTCCTTTTACCCACATATGTGAATGGAAGAGATGCTCGCCTTCTTTTGGCTTGTCTGGTTCACCAAGATGGAGCTTAGTGGTAGCAACGATGGCACTGGGTTCCATGTCAATGATCTATCTTCCCCTTTCTGGTTCTAACTCAGAGTCAAAACCTGCATCTGATTCAGAGGCTTTCACTTCTTCCACCAACAACTGCTTTGAGTGGAAATTAGTAGTGTTATGCCAAGGGCTCTTATGGAATTTGCAACACTTCCCGGTATCTTTCTTTGTCTTTCCGGTGTCCTTCTTTTCTTGCAGCTTAGACTAGTTTTCTTGATACTGTCCATATTTTCTCTGTCCTTTGTTCTATGGGTTGGGGCCACCCTTTCTTGGATTTTGCTGTGAGAGGTTCCCAGGCCAAATTTTCCACGTCTTTTGTTTGAGCTTCTACTCGATTTTGACGACATATCGGTAGGCCGCGCCCAAGGATGAGATGTTCAAAAATTCAATTTCGATCTAGATGTATCTATGAAAAGAACCGCAATACATGAGCACTAGATGTTTCTCTAAATATTTGATAACCAACTGGGTGTGCAAGGTATGGAACATATTTTTGAACTCTAGCACTACTTGGTCTCTTTCTTTCCGCAGTGTGGTCCATTTGGTATACAAGTCGTCATAATGTCTGACAGGGTAGTATTATTCCCTAATATAATTCCTAAAGGATTTCCAGGTGGTCATGACTGTAAATAATGAGGGTTCCTCTGTTTTCTTTTTCTCACAGAAAGTTTCCCACAAATCTTTGACAAGTGGAACGACTTTGAGGAGAGCGCAAAAGTAATATTTTTTCTATTTGAAAACTTATGGATTGAAAAATACCCTTCTAGTAGATTCAACCACTTGTATACAACATCTGCGTCTATCTGACCTTCAAATATACGAATATTGAAGTTGTTTTATACCTTGAAGGGGGCGGCGCCTCCGCTAGAGGAAGATGCATCGCCTGTTCGTAGCTGATGAAGGATTTGCGTGAAACTGTCCATCATCTTGTTCCTTTGTTGCGTGAGGGATTCCTCAAGCAACATTTTGAAAGGATCTCATATCCCTTCATATTTATTTTCTCTTTCCATGAGAGGCCTCTTGGGCATGTGAGAGATTTTTTCCTCAACAAAAACAAGCTCAAGAACCGATTCTTTGTACCTTGACCTCGTTGGGGACATGCATTAAGACGACAAGGAACATACTTCTCTGATACCATTGATCCATATTTTATGAGCAAAATGAAATGAATACAGATTATAAAAAGATGCTTAACACATAATAACATAGATACAGTAAAATTGGCTTTCTATTCAATAAGGAAATAAGATGAAACTGTAAAATGCAGCGGAAAACAAGCTTGTTGGAATGGTGGCGATTTATCTCTAAGAAGAGATGTGACGACTACGTTCATTCGCAAGAAGATGATTACAATGAGGCTTTGAAGGCATTTTTACAATAAACATGAATGTCAAAAACCGTAGACATCCAAAAACCTAACCCTAGGAGATGAAACGCCAAAAGTCATGTGGGCCCCGTTTGGGTAAGTTAGTACATCAACTTACCGGGGTCATAAATGTTTCATACGATCTTTGTTTTAGGCATACAATAGCCCATTGGAAATGTCTAACCGAGAAGAAATATTTTTGAATGGCCCAAGTCAATGCCTTTAGAATTCATCTGGGTCCCAAATCCCCAAAAAACATCGTTTAGGGCCTCAAAACGACCCCAGATGTTTGGAACCCAAAACAATGCCAAGGTTGAAAATTGTTTTTTGATCTAGTAGAATAGGTGGGTGGCCATCGATATGCACTTGGATCAGCTCTGAACGTCCCTTTTTCTTTCTATGCGTACATTCCCCAAAGTTCTTAAATCTCTAACTCCTGAAGGAGCCTGAAATATCGCCACGTGCCTTTGGCCTTCGGGTCTTTCGATTTATCTATGACACTACACCCTATTGGTTGTGGAGCCTGATTATCTTCCTGATTCAGAAGTCTTTTACTTTCAGTCATGTTTATACCCCATGAAGTATTTACACCCCATAAGTATGTACACTCTTCCACGCGGGGGAGTGCAGAGGGGGTACCCCCTTTGCAGGGTTCAGGGGGGCTATCCCCCCGACTGGGGGGTCTGGAGGAAAGAGGGCCCCCAGTGGGGGTTCAGGGGCGAAGGCCCCGAAGGAAAAATTGCCTTGTAAATGTATATTGTAATTTCATTGTAAATCTGGACCATTCATTATAAGGTCGCATATCTAATGATAGAGATTATGTTAGGGTTTTTTCCATAGAAGACAACTCTCTTTTACGAGGGAAATGTATTGCATCTATGGTTGATGGTGAATATTGTATTCTGAGATAGGATACTGTGAGAGAAAGAAGAGGAAGTTACAACAGGTTTGTTGTAGGTTGCATCCTTTCATATGCTAGATAATAATAAAGGAAGGACCTGGCAATTTCTCTGGTGGACGTAGCCCACACTGGGTGAACCACGTAAATCTATGTCTCTATTTTATTGTGTATCTTCTGTGTTTTGTTTCCGCATTTATTTTATTTTATTTCTCCATGGTCCTATATTTCTAACAACTAGTATCAGAGTGAAAGGTAACTCACAGGAAAAGAGGGTTCCTGGTTTGAGTGGGAGCAATGTCGGAAGATGGAAAGTTTAGGGTCGATAAATTTAACGGCCAAAACTACCAGTTATGGAAGATGCAGATGGAAGACTATTTATATCAGAAGGATCTATTTCTACCATTGGGAGAAATAGTAAAGAAGTCGGAGGCTACAAAGGACGAAGAATGGGAGATTCTTGACAGAAAGGCTCTAGGAATGATATGGCTGAGCTTGGTAGCGTCAGTGGCTTTCAATATTTCCAAAGAAAAGACAATGAAGGGTTTGATGGATGCATTGGCCAAATTGTATGAAAAACCCTTGACGTCCAATAAGGCATTTCTAATGAAGAGATTGATTAATATGAAGATGTCGGAAGGTGGGTCTGTTGCGGATCATTTAAATGATTTTAATACGATTACTAATCAACTAAGTTCTGTAAAAGTGGACTTTGATGATGAGGTCAGGGCTCTTATAATCTTGTGCTAAGATGGAATGTCTTGGTCATGTCTGTAAGTAACTCTGTCTCTGGTTCAAATACTTTAAAATTTGATGATGTTGTTGGTGTTATTCTTAGTGAGGAAATGCGACGGAAAATCACAGGTGAGACATCAGGAAATGTGTTGAACATGGAGAACAAGGGAAGACAAAAGGATAGAGGAAAGGGTTTTGGGAACCGTGGGAATTCTAGGAAGGGAAGATCCAAATGCAGACTTGGAAAGATAGAGTGTTGTAATTGTGGGAAGAAAGGACATCCGAAGAAAGACTGCAAAGCTCCAAAGAAACAAAGAGATGGACAGTAGGAGAGAAATCAGGAAGCAAATGTAACAAGTGATGTGTTACAAGATTCTTTGATTCTTTCTGTAGATAATATTTATGAGTCTTGGGTAGTAGATTCAGGGGCTTCATTTCATGCCACACCCCATAAGAAACATTTTCTAGATTATGTTCAAGGTGATTTTGGACATGTTCATTTGGGTGACGATGCACCATGCAAAATTGTTGGAATGGGAAAGGTAAAAATAAAGAAACGCAATGGAAACCAATGGTTGTTGAAAGAGGTAAGACATGTTCCAGATTTAAGGAAAAATCTAATTTCGACAGGGTAGTTGGCAAGTGAAGGTTGTATATCCATATTTACAGATAAGATGTGGAAGATCATCAAAGGATCATTGGCGATAGAGAAAGGAGAGAAGGTAGGTACATTGTATTTATGTACTGGTAATACTGACTCTTCTATCTCTTTATCTTCTACAGGAGTGGATACAACACTGTGGAATCAAGGCTTGGACACATGAGTGAGAAGGGGATGTAGATACTTCAAAAAAGAAATTTGTTGCCAGATCTTAAACAAATTGATTTGGAATTCTGTGAGCATTGTGTTTATGGAAAATAGAAGAGAGTCAGATTTCTCAAAGTCGGAAAAGAAAAGAAGAGTGAAAGGTTAGAGATTGTGCATACATATGTATGGGGACTAGCTCAGGTATCATCTCTTGGTGGCTCTCATTATTATATTACTTTTATTGATGATGCAACTACAAAAACTTGGGTTTATTGCATTCGACAAAAATCTGATGTTTTTGATACTTTTAAGAAATGGAAAGCTTTGGTTGAGAATGAGACAAGAAAAAAGTTGAAGTGTCTCAGATAAGATAATGGAGGTGAATATTGCAGCAAGGAGTTCGATGATTATTGTTCATACCATGGGATTCGTAAAGAGAAGACAGTTCCAAGAACACCACAAGAAAATGGTGTGTCAGAAAGGATGAACAAGACAATCATGGAGCATGCAAGGAGTATGAGATTGCATGTTGGTTTTCCCTTACAGTTTTGGGTAGATGTTGTAGATACTGTTGTTTACTTAATAAACAGAGGACCTTCAATCTCTTTGGATGGTATAATTCCGGAGGAGGAATGGACAAAAAAAAAGGTAAACTATTCTTTTTTGAAAACTTTCGGTTGTGAAGCATTTGTCCATATTGATAAAGAAAATAGAACAAAGCTTGAGGCAAAATCCATGAAGTGTACCTTTATTGGATATGGTGTTAATGATTTTGGTTATCTCTTATGGGATTATGAAAATAAAAAAAATCATTAGGAGTGGAGATTTCATATTCAATGAGAAGGTCATGTACAAAGATCAGTTGCAAGGAAAGAAACAGGAAAAAGAAAAAAAAGAATACACAATTCTTGATGAGGTCACTGAAAAATAAATTCCAAAGGAACCAGAAAATCAAAATGTACAACAACAGGAGCAACAGGTACCTCAAACACCTGCAAGTATTGTTAGAAAATCTACCAGGTTAAGTATACCCCCTGAACGATACTCTCCTTCATTGTATTATTTATTGTTGACTGATTTTGGTGAGCCAGAATGTTATGAAGAGGAAATGCAAGTAGACACCAAAAGGAAGTGGGAGCAAGGCATGAAAGAGGAAATGGATTCCTTGGTAAATAACCATACTTGGGACTTGGTTCAGTTGCCTGTAGGAAAAAGAGCATTGTAGAATAAATGAGTTTACAGGTTGAAGGAAGAAGATGGAAGAGAAAAGCGGTACAAGGCTAGACTTGTTGTAAAGGGGTTTGCACAAAAGAAAGGTATAGATTTTGATGAAATATTTTCTCCTGTTGTTAAAATGACTTCAATAAGAATTATTTTAAGTCTTGTGGTAGTAGAAGATTTGCATCTTGAACAGTTAGATGTAAAAACAACTTTTCTCCATGGGGATTTGGAGGAAGAGATTTATATGCAGCAGCCACAGGGGTATAAGGTCAAAGAGAAGGAGAATTTGGTATGAAGGTTGAAGAAGAGATTATATGGCCTAAAGAAAGCTCCAAGGAAGTGGTATCTGAAGTTTGACAGGTTTATGACAGAACGGGGTTATAGTAGATGTCATTATGATCAATGTGTTTACTTTAAAAAGCTAGAAAATGGAAGCTTTATTATCTTTCTATTGTATGTAGATGACATGCTTGTTGCAGGGTCTAATATGCAGGATATAAATGTGATCAAGAAGAAATTAGCCAATTCATTTGCGATGAAGGATTTGGGTGCTGC